>JAQIUQ010003333.1:0-245000 GCA_030378365.1 Hybognathus amarus
CTTTGTAGGTTGTACTTCGTTCAGTTACGTATTGCTAAGCAAACAAAACCTTGGCTAAATACGGCATTCAATTAACAAATGTACAAAAAAAAGTAGTATGTGCAGTAAAAGTAAAACATTTTTTTTTTAAACCATAAATAATTTAGAAGGTCTCCATTTATTATCCATTAAAAACACACATTCCTGGACTTGTTCAGATATGACAGGAAGTTTGAAATCATTGGGGGAAAAAATGAGCTGATTTGGCTTTTTCCTCATTCCTAGACTGACAGACACACGTGGAGTGGCAGCCCTTCTCTCAACACCAGTACTTAAGAACTCTTACATTACACATTAATCTAATCCTAGCAATTTCCCAGGGCTTTTAACAAGAGTGGGGAGACAGGAGGCCAAAAAATAAATGTGAGAAGTTCAGTGGTATAAGGATCATAATAAGAAATTAAATCAATTTTTAACTTCGATCTCCAGCTTCTTCTGTTTGAAAGTCAAGTTCTGACAAATATTAGTATTATATCATACTCTACAACTTGAGTTTCCTCTGTTAGGATGAATTATGCTACAGACATGTGTGAAAAATGAGAGCTGCAAAGCTATTATATGTCTCTATGTTGCTAATCTGATTTCATATCTGTTTGTTCGCCTAAAGGACAGCAGCCAGGCGCCCTTAGCATTTATTCAGTGGATTGGGATCTAATTCTACGTTGTGTAATAGGAATAATCCTATTCATCAGAATGATTAAGAACGACCAGTTAAGTTTAGTGAGGATTTTTTTCGTCCAAAAACTGCTATGTCGTTTTTTGTGTAAAACGTACTTCTGCGAACTAGTCCCTGTTTTTTTGCCCAATCGGGACCAAACCAGTCTAGGCTTATTCTCTGGACTCTCTAGATAAATAATTATCAAAAAAAAAATGTTGCATTTGGTTGGCTACAACAGGGTCATTTAGAATGTGGTCCCTGGCAAAAATACAGCCAAAAGCCAATAAACCCCCCCCCCAAAAAGTCACAACTTCACAAACGTCGATGAGCATGTGTCCTAACATGGTTAGAAAGCATGCAAAGTTTAGTGAGGATCGGATCATAGGTGGCGCTATAATCGTCAAAAAGGTCTCTCATTATTGTATTTGCTGATAGTAAGAAAAAAAAAATCTAAAAGTACTAAATTGCGCATAACTCCTAGACCGTTTGAGCTAGAATCATGATTTTTGCATCACTGTGATCCCTGGCTCAAGCCGAACAAGATGTATATCTCCGATTTCCATTTGGGGGACCATGGCGCCTGCTCTAGGCCACACGCAAGGGGATCCCTCGGGCGGGCGCCATGGGTCGGACGGATGGATGGACGGACGAATGGACGGATTTAATTAATTAATTAATTAATTATTTTTACCTTTGAGTCCTTCGGCCTTTCGGTCCTTCGGCCCTTCGGCCTCGGTCTTCGGCCTTTCGATCCTTTCGAGATCCTTCGGCCTTTGAGAAAAAATAAAATAAAATATCTTACTTCCGTCCATCCTTCCAACCGTCACATTAAAACATCCCTCCGCAGGAACAGCCGTAGCTGGAGAAAACTGCAGAGACACCTGGAACAAAGACCAACACACACCAACATTCCCAAATTGAAAAATAGCCACATCATACAGTACATGGTTCTGGAAACACAAATCGGTGTCAAACGGCACATTAGCAGCAACTACATTCTCACTGGGAAGAACGCTGTAGACCAGAATCTGCACTGCTGGAGCCATATCGACACTGACAGACAACTGGAACGGACAATCTGGGAAACATCAGAACAAGATAAAGAACTGACCAACCACAAGACAAGAAAATAAAGCATCACTCACTTGGCACAGGACTCAACTTTCAGTCCCATAACTGCAACGCTGTAGGTCTGCGGTGTGTTTACGGTCACGTCAGACTTGGGCAAAACTAAACCAGAAACAAAGCGCTTTAGGTTAAGGCCTCAGATCTGACATTGAACTCCACATACAAACCAACTTACCGTATTTTTTCACCTCAAAAACTTGGGAGACTTCTCGGTCAGCAATAAAAGCCTTTAGTGCAGGGGTTCTCAACTCCAGTCCTCGCGACCCACTGCTCTGCATATTGTGCATGTCTCCCTTGTTTAACACACCTGATTCAGATCCTCAGCTCGTTAGGATAAGACGTCTAAGAGTCTGCGATTTCAAAGAGTTCTGGAGCATGGGTCAATCGATTTTACTGTGGGCTACCATGGCAACAACAGGTAAAGCTAGAGCCAGCGGTGTCACAATACATTGCAAAATTTGTGTGTAACAGTAACGTCAATTGCTTTCACGCAGCAGCAACTGAAGTGAAGGAAGAACCTGGCAGCAATATATATATATATATATATATATATATATATATATATATAAAATAAAATATAAAAATATAGTTCAGAATGGTAAGTAAATCTAATGGTATGTAGATATGTAATCAATGCCAGCTTAAAGTTACATCTATTCAGTTTTTTTTATTTTTTTTTTATTGAAGCAACCAAAAAGAAGACTGAGGTTGCTGGCACTGGGGGAAGGCCACCACCAGTCAGCTTCACTCCTGCACAGGAGCTGGCTTTGGAAATTAATAAAGGGAGGCCCGTCCTTGAGGGAATAGAGGGTGGGACATCATCTAAAATGATATCACGTAGTATAAGGAGTGAGTATATAAAAGTGTGTGTGTTTTATTATCATTATTCCTTCATGACTAAGTGATTTCCTCCTTCCTTAGGCATTGTAGGCCTAAGTACATCATAGCAGTAATGTCATGTAGAGGTACTTGTGCTATTGTAATGGTGCATTTTGGTAAAAATTCTATCAAGATTCTGTATGCTTTATGGATCCACCAGACATCATGTTGCCTGTGAGTATTAGACCATTTAAATCAGTTATGGAAGCTAATGAGTTTAACTGAGTTTAATCAGTGGTCACAGGGAGAAGGCCCATCAGTTGAGGAGGATGAGACTGTGTCTGTATGTTCAAGGAGGCCTGAGGTACTCACAGGTTCTATCCATGCTATACTGTTTTAAACATCAAAAAGTGTACTTGTGTGATAAAATAATCATAATGTGTTTTCAGGATACTGACACTGTTCTAGACCCCTCTCAGTCTGGGACCACCTTGTGACAAAGTGAGTATTAAGAAATGAAAACAATGTGACACGAGTTTTCAATTAAATAAACATAAAAGGCGAGTATAAACGATACTGCCTTAAACAAATGGAAGCAATTGATATCGACATCCAGTATAAAAAACTGAAGATGAGGAAGTTGGAGCTGAAATTCAACAGCTACATAAAAATGCAAGTAGAACTACCATTTTTTTAAAGGAAAAGAAAAAAAAAACATTACCTTTTTGATCATTCACAACATGTATTTGTGTGTTTTCACCCCTAACAGGCAGATTCACTCTGAATAAAGACAAATCACATTAAATACTTTGACTTCAATGTGTTTGTTCAACTAAGGAGAAAGTTGAGGGGCCACTGGAAAATTTTAAAGGCAACACAGTCATGGTTTAGATCATATTAAACAAAATAATTATTTGCATATGTGTGGGCTTGGTAATCTACAAATATATGCAATCCCATCTCTTTGAGAATCTAGTATCGATTCATACAGGTAGCTGTCATTTAATGCCAAATGGGTCTGACCTGTCTCTGAAAGCTCTCTCTCTTTGAAATGCCTAGGAGTAATTGCTAGCACTTGCTGTAACCACTAAGAGAACACCAACGATTCTCAAACACTCTGAGAAAATAAAACAAAATTAAAATAGCTATACTACACTAAAATAGGCCAAGTAATAATAATAAAATCACAATGGCGTAAAACAAAACAATTAGCCTATGGTTACTGTTTATATAACAATATCACAAAAACTGATTACAACACAAACTTCCTCAACTTTAAATTTAATCTGCTTTTATGTTTTGTTTAGGCTGAGGAAAGTGATGACAGAGGAAGAGCCAGATGTGACTGAGGTGTCTCCGTCTGTTCTGCTTCGGTTCTTTGCAACTACCTGGACGAGGTGGAGGAGGGGGCAACTAGGGAGAAAGCACAGAAGACTCGGGTAAATCGCAGTAAGAGCATGCCTGTCATCAACCTGCGCTCACGGCTCGGCATCAACCCGCTCTGAAGCAAAAAAAAGGACAAACAGACAATACAATAAAGCATACATTTCTATTTCCATTTTTTCAATCTTTACATTATGCTTTTCACAAATGGTGAAATTGAGATCTGGAAAGCAGTATTCTCATGGACCTCAAGACCATACAATTAGAAATTTCAACAAACTGAACATTAATGTACAAACAAGCTTGTAAAGGATGATTAAAACATCCACTGAAATAAAAAATACGAATTCCTGTTTGAATCATGTTCAACTTTCATGTATAAGCATTTCTCTGCTTTGACCAAAATTTGGAAAAGGCCACAAGCTCCAAATACAAGATCTCTATTTAGAACAGTGGTAATTAATCCCAAAATCAAAAATACAAAGAATGCGCGTCAAAACCTCTAGGCAGTCACCATAAAAGTGTAGAAGCATCACAGTTATTTGAGATGGCTTGGTTGTTAACTGCAACATTCAAAATATAAGAGGGATTCTGTTACAAACCCCAGCATATAGTCCACTCTAAATGGATATTTCAGACTAAAGAGAGAAAAAAATGTTAATGCATGACAAGGTCTTAGAAGAAGTGGTGTCTGAAGGTGTATACCATGATTAATGCTAATCACATTGATCCAGAAAATGTTAAAACTGTGAGGTTTTTTTAATGCATGTCATGATTGCGGGCTTTATCTCTCTCTAATGTGTGATTTAGAAAACCAAAATATGGGAAATCACATCCAACAGTTTTCTCTAAAGATACCAAACACATTGCATTGAAATTGAAATGGACAAACATGCATAAATTAAACATTTATCGACTATTTTAGATTGACTAAACTCACCACTGCTCTGCTTATACTGGAATCGAGTCTTATAAATTCACCAATTTTGGGAAAGAGATCGCTAAAAGAGACGGTCAGCAGTCTGTGAGCATAGAAAGAGCCAAGAAAAGACCAAAAGAGAAAGGGACAACAGCCCCTTTCACTCTTCAAATACTGAGAAATCCCCAAATTCCTCAAATCTTCCCCTCTTAAAGGTGGACGTCAGGTCATGAAAACCACAAAGACAATGAAAAAGATGACAAGGATTAGGAACATCTTGATGAGCAGCCAGCGGTTGCTGGACACCGACTGGAAATATTTGAGGATCTCTGTGTGCGCTAGGTCCACGTTCAGCTGAGTGTTCTTCTACGTTAGCACATCAATTCTGTCAGGAGAGAGAGAAGTTCAATGGAAAGAATTCTTTTTGTTCATCTACTTTTCTATGTCGTAAATTGTATTTCTTGTAATGCTCACCAATGCTGCATTTATTTGTTTAAATAGAAATAAAACATATTTTGTAACATTCTAAAAGTCCTCGATCAGATTTTGATCCTGGAGATCCCAGACTGTCTTAAAGCTTGCCCTATCAGACAATGACTCTCAAAACCTCACAAAACTGATTTCGGACAGATTTCTGAGGCAGTGTAATGGTTTAATGATCTACAGCAAAATGGAGAAAGCTTTGGTGAAAACTGTCAAAACTGGAAAATGTAGGTCAAACTGACCATCAACCATAACTTTCAGGAGGCCATCTTTCTTTTTTAGCTCGACCTTCACAGAATGCAAAGCTCAGGATTGTGGGATGTCAAAGGCAGCAAAGGATATGTCAATGCTGCCATCAAAAATCCATCTGATGAAGGTAGCTCAGGAGACAGAATGCAAAGCTAACATTGGATTCGAAGGGCGTGCCTTGATGCCCTCCTAACTTGGAAAGCATCCATTGCATTGAGCTTTCAGATGCAGCCCCACTGTCCTGTAAAGGTCAGCTCCAGCCCTAATCAAACACAACTGAACCAGATAATCAAGCTCTTCAGAGATCGCTTGGAAGTAAAGGCAATGTGCTGGAAGCAACTTGGAAATCAACTTTGCAGGACAGAAACTGCATCTGAAATCAAATACTTCCGTACTATATAGTATGTGAAAAACAGTAGCCCAAGAGTAGCATGTCCGAATACATGGTATTATAAAAAAGGTCACTGCATGAGCTTCTACTTCAGCCAAAATTCTTGAAGTGTGCATTTTAAGGACACTTTACTGTCCCGCGTGTAACGGGAGAGATTTTAAGAATGGCAGTGACGGTGGGAGGTCAAGGGACTGTAACAACATGGCGGATATAGTATGTCTGAATTTCATTCGCAATACCCATAATCATAGAACTTACCTTTTTAACGGTCATGAAGTAAATTAAAGTGTAGTACCTATTTAGACAGTATCTATTTTGCTGTCTATAGGGGAGCAGGGACCTCTGCTTTAATGTATACTTGCGGAATAAAAAGTGTTAATTTCTTTAAGAAAAAAACCATTACATCAACTGAGATTTTTTTTTTACTGGTACCATTTACTTTAGGAGGAACTGCAGGCTAACTGTTACTGAGGCAGTAAAAGTGCCTACAATGGCAGAGAGCTTTTCATTCGGCCATCATAGACCATGACGACCTGACCACAAATGGAAGAAAATGGGGAAAAACCAAATTGCTTATTGATTAGACACTGAAAATGTGGAAGAGAAAAAGGCTTGTGCTTGTATTCAAACCACATTTCTGGATATAGGTCATTGTTATTTTATAATTACTATTTAGTATTTTCTTTTAAAGTATTTACATTTAGTTTTTCAACTTTAGTTAGTGTGTAATGTTGCTGTTTAAGCATTAAAAACAAGGTCCACTGCAAAGAGAGATATTTTATTTAATAAAATCCACTTTCAGGAACTACAACAAAAGGCTTGTTTGTTCCAGACTTTGTAAAGTCATAATGCTCCATATTTAAATCATTGTTATACTGCATGCAACACATATAACTATGAAAGCATAATCTCAGTACACCCAAAAACAAAATAGAAACTTCAGTAAAAGGCCATGATAGAGACCCCTATAATATTTTGAATTAGGTTTTATTTTTATATTTTCAGTTTTTATTTATTTGTGGTTGTCATTTTTATTACTTTGAGCTTTTTAATAGATCTATTTAGCTTTTATTTCTGTTGAAGTTTATTTGATTTTAGCAAGTTTTTGTTAACAGTAACAACACTGGTATAGGTGAAAATATGAGCAGACAATGTAAGAAAATCTCAAATATTAAATGGACCTAGGATAATCCCGAATGAAAACCTATCAAATAAGATCCTTTCCAGACATAAAAAGACAAATATTTTTCCTCACCTCTGTACTGTCTCTTCCTGTTCTTTCACCATGTGAGCCAGCTGCTGAAATATGGAGCCGAGCTCCACAATGGTGGACTCTATATTATCCTGCATAGTGTCTGCACGATTCTGAATGTATGAATCCTAAACAGACACATCACAATGATTCAAAAACATTTGAATGAGTTTACCTGCAGCTGTACTCTATGGAAGCTTGTTTCCGCCATAGAATGAAAAATATAAAAGGTAAGATGCGGACTTTTATGTCACAACTCTGACTTTTCTCTTACAATTGCGAGTTTACTTCTCGCAATTCTTGAGAAATATTGTGAGAATTATGAGATATAAAGTCAAAATTAATAGATATAAAGTCGCTATTGCGTGTTATAAAGTAGAAATTGTAAGTATAGAGTCAGAAATTACGTGATATAAAAACAGAATTAGGTGATATAAAGTTAGAATTATAGATATAAAGTCAGAATTATGAGATACAAAAGTCAGAATTGGGTGATATAAGTAGAATTATGAGCAAACGAATTATGAAATATGAAAAGTAGGAATTATAAGATACAAAGTACAGAATTGGGTGATATAAAGTCAGAATTATGAGATATAAAGTCAGGAATTATGAGATATAAAGTCAGAATTGGGTGATATAAAGTCAGAATTATGAGATATAAAGTCAGAATTCATGAATATAAAATCAGAATAGGGTGATATAAAGTCAGAATTATGAGATATAAAGTCGGAATTATGAGATATACAAAGTCAGAATTATGAGATATAAAGTCAGAATTATGAGATATAAAGTCAGAATTATGTAGATATAAAGTCAGAATTATGAGATATAAAGTCAGAATTATGAGATATAAAGTCAGAATTGTGAGATATAAAGTCAGAATTATGAGATATAAAGTCAGGAATTGATGAGATATAAAGTCAGAATTGTGGTGATATAAAGTCAGAATTATGAGATATAAAGTCAGAATTATGAGATATAAAGTCAGAATTATGAGATATAAAGTCAGAATTATGAGATATAAAGTCAGAATTGTGAGATATAAAGTCAGGAATTATGAGATATAAAGTCAGAATTGTGAGATATAAAGTCAGAATTATGAGATATAAAGTCAGAATTGTGAGATATAAAGTCAGAATTATGAGATATAAAGTCAGAATTATGAGATATAAAGTCAGAATTGTGAGATATAAAGTCAGAATTGTGAGATATAAAGTCAGAATTACTGAGATATAAAGTCAGAATTATGAGATATAAAGTTAGAATTATGAGATATAAAGTCAGAATTGTGAGATATAAAGTCAGAATTGTGAGATATAAAGTCAGAATTATGAGATATAAAGTCAGAATTATGAGATATAAAGTCAGAATTATGAGATATAAAGTCAGAATTGTGAGATATAAAGTCAGAATTGATGAGATATAAAGTCAGAATTATGAGATATAAAGTCAGAATTGTGAGATATAAAGTCAGAATTATGAGATATAAAGTCAGAATTATGAGATATAAAGTCAGAATTGTGAGATATAAAGTCAGAATTATGAGATATAAAGTCAGAATTATGAGATATAAAGTCAGAATTATGAGATATAAAGTCAGAATTATGAGATATAAAGTCAGAATTATGAGATATAAAGTCAGAATTATGAGATACAAAGTCAGAATTGGGTAGATATAAAGTCAGAATTATGAGATATAAAGTCAGAATTATGAGATATAAAAACAGAATAGGGTGATATAAAGTCAGAATTATGAGATATAAAGTCAGGAATTATGAGATACAAAGTCAGAATTGTGAGATATAAAGTCAGAATTATGAGATATAAAGTCAGAATTATGAGATACAAAGTCAGAATTATGAGATATAAAGTCAGAATTATGAGATATAAAGTCAGAATTATGAGATATAAAGTCAGAATTATGAGATATAAAGTCAGAATTATGAGATATAAAGTCAGAATTTGTGAGATATAAAGTCAGAATTGCGAGATATATAAAGTCAGAATTATGAGATATAAAGTCAGAATTCTATGATGATATAAAGTCAGAATTGATGAGATATAAAGTCAGAATTGTGAGATATATAAAGTCAGAATTATGAGATATAAAGTCAGAATTATGAGATATAAAGTCAGAATTGTGATGATATAAAGTCAGAATTTTGTGATATAAAGTCAGAATTGTGAGTGATATAAAGTCAGAATTATGAGATATAAAGTCAGAATTGTGAGATATAAAGTCAGAATTGCGAGATATAAAGTCAGAATTTCTGTGATATAAAGTCAGAATTTCTTGATATAAAGTTAGAATTATAAGTATTAAGTAAAGTTATAAGATACAAAGTCAGAATTAGGTGATATAAAGTCAGAATTATGAGATATAAAGTCAGAATTGTGAGATATAAAGTCAAATCGTGATATAAAGTTAGAATTTCTAATATAAAGTCAGAATTGAGTGATAAAGTGACAATTCTAGAAAAAATAATTGCGTGTTTGTAAAGTCAGAATTGTGAGATTTAACAATTGTTACAAAAAGTTAGTCTTTTTTCCCTTAGAATTGGCCTAATAATTCAAATTCGAATTTTAGATCTCACAATTCTGAGAAAAGATGACAGAATTTCAACATATAAACACGACAATTATGTGTTATAAAGTCAAGAATTATGAGAATGTAAACTGGCAATTGTGTGAAAAATTCCAAGTTGTGAATAAAAACGTTACACTATCTGTTTTTTTCTTAGAATTGGACTTATATCGAGCAATTCTGACTTTATGTTAGCAATTCTGACTTTATATCTATGCAATTCTGACTTAAATCACCCAATTACTGACTTTATATCTCATAATTTGACTATATAACACGCAATTGCAACTTTATATCACGCAATTCTGACTTTCATATCTCGAATTCTGACTTTGAATTTGACAATTCAACTTTATATCACGCAATTGCAACTTTTTATCTTGCAATTATGTGAAAATACAGAATTGTGAGATAAAAAGTCACAATTATTTAATTTATTTTTATATTCAGTGGCGGAAACAAGCTTCCATAGTACTCTTACAATACACTCGGTGAAAATTTTTAACCTGTTCATTGATTAACTGCATCTGCTGACTGGAGTTGAGGTCCATTTAATGAATATATCTGTCTTCTTGGAGTCGTCCTGCATAAGAACTGAATTGTCTGTAAAAGAGAAGCAAAGGGGAAGATTAACTACATGAATGTATAAAGGCGTACCTTGTCTTTGCTTTTATTTGATTGGAGATGCTCTTACTGAAGCTGTTGGCATGGAAAGAGGATGATGGGGCAAGAGTCTGAGAAAACTCCTCTTGTCTACTTCTCTGCTTCTTCAAGTTCTAAACAGAGAGACAAAAATACCCTAACATCTTAAAAACGATCCACTATTTAGCATGCAGCATCCCACACCAGACAAGTAAATCAATTACCTCTGTTCTGACCTCCAATACTGACTTGAAGTCACTTGACATCGAATGCCAGTTTGGACTACAAATAGAAAACAATGTTTCATTCCAGGCGAAAGTCCAGTAGACAACTTTACTTAGTGAGTGAGCACTAAGGCCAGAGGTTAATACCTGTAATGAGACTATGATAGTGTTGGAATGTGTCTGAAGATGTCTGCCATTCTGGCCACTTCGATGATCGAACAAGTTCCTGCAGGCCAGCTATCTGCTTATTCAGACTGTTGATGTCCTGAATGAACACAGACCATTATGAATGAGATTACAGTATGAAATGGACAGACAGAACAATGTGTTCTTGGCGAAGAGGAAGAAAGAATCACTCAAACCTGTTTCACAATGTAAGTGAGCTCATCGATTTCAGTTGCTTTGTCATCAAAAAGGGACTTTCTTTTGGCAACTGCAGATGTAAACAGATTGAGTTACACGTCGAAAACAGTCCACGGTGGTACATGTGCGAGATGGCGAGAGATACAAGATACTTACGAATTGTGAGCTTCTCCAGCTTGGCAAAAGTGTTGCTGAGGTCTCTTCCAATTCGCCTGTTAATAATATATAGTCAATATCTGTCATAAAGCCAAGTCGATGAAATAACACAGACCATTAAAGCTTAAGTCAGGTCTGAATAAATTATAGGTCAAATGCAGCATCTCGGTGCCCATAATAAATACAGTTGCAGGAAAAAGTCTGTGAACACTCTGGATTTTCCAGGAAATTGGACATAAAATTTGATCGGATCTTTAACAACAGTGAACAAACAAAAGCTTCAAAAGCTATCTGCAGTCAGAAGTCAGCTAACCTGGAATCCAGTCAGTCGCTCTGCCATATAAAAATCATTCATAAGTTTTGAGTTTGACTTTTGGGTCAATTGCATGATGCTCATTAATTTATTTAGTCTTGAATAAAGCCCAAACTGTCAGAGTAATTAAACTGTCATAATGGAAGTCATTAAGAAATGTAATTTTTGAAAAGAAAACCTTCAAAAATAAAAGTAGTTTGTAAGAATCTTTTTCTATTCCTTCTTAAAAAAAAATATGTACACCACCAATCAAATGTTTGTGTCGGTAAGATTTTTTAAAATGTTTTATGCTCTCCTATGCTCACCAAGAATGCATTTAATTGATCAACATTACCATAAAAACAGTAAAACTGAAAAATTCTATTCTATACTGTCCATTCAACTTAATTATATTACAATACATGTAATGTAACTTATGTCTTTGATGGCAAAGTTGAATTTTTCCAAAGTCTTCAAGTCACATGATCCTTCAGAAATAATTCTAATATGATATAATTTGGTGCTCAAGAAAAATGTCTTATTATTTTCAATGTTGAATTTTTTTTTCATGATTCTTTGATGAATATAAAGGGCAAATGAACAGCATTTATTTTAAATAGAAATATTTTGTAAAATTATTAATATATTTCCTGCAAATAATTATTAATATATTTCCTGCCTTTCCTTGCTGAATAAAATTAACTTCTCTTACTGACCCAAAAACTTAAAGATCTTACTAACCCCAAACTTTTGAACAGTAGTGTATACATTTATATTCAAAAAGTGTCACTTTAAAAATCTAATGATATTAAGAATAAAATAATGAAGAAGAATTCATATTTCACATCTTGAAATTTTAAGTGTGTTATTGATTTAAGCAGACTGTGCATGTGTGTATTGCTGTTAAAATTATGACCAGTCCATTTCCATCGTAACCAGGTAAATTCAAGCTTTCCTTTCGAACTGTATATGAGTGATTAAGAATGTGTTTTACTCACTTAGCAAAGACAGTGAATTCACTCCGACTCTCTTGACTGCACTGTTGACAGCTCTGACAGGCTGTGCTCCATTCTGGAAGAGGACAAAAAGTCAACTCAAATTCTTTGAGTTTTTTTTCAACTCATGTTACCACCAGTATAAACACAAACTCCACTAAAAGGAAACTATATTGTTAAACATATCATCAGGTTCCCAGACAGTATGAATCAATAGATATTGCACCTGTCTCCCAGCAGGGACTTGCACACAGACTGAAACTCGCTGGTACGGTCTCTGGCAGGACATGCTGAATGTGTCTATGACGGGGGCGATGGGCACTGGGACAGCCAGGGGGTTTCCAGCTGCTGGACCAGCTGGGACTGGGTTCTGAGAAGGCCCAGTGTACACCCCGTCCTGGCTGCCTCTAGGTCCGTGGCGGCGACGTGCATTCATCGATGCACCAACTCATCACCTCAAGAGGGGCAAAGAGAAATCAATCAAGGTTAAAGTGTATTAACAGCAAAACAAACGTTTCACTTTGATTCTTCTGCCCAATGATTCTGATGTTTTATCATTTAAATTATGCATATGTGGTTGTCTCATAAAATAGAAAGCATCCAGACAGCACTGGGAACGTGTCTATGATATAATGTTCTTATGATTTGAACATTTATTATAATTATCAATTGATAACAGTGCTTTTCTGTAACATTTTCAATGTATTTACTGACAATCTCTCTTCAAAAACAGCTGTCTAGTCAACACAGAATGTATATAGAGTACTATAACGCTATAGTTGTGATTGTGACACGATAGGAATACGATAGTATGTAATTTTTTACAATAATTTACTATTATTTTAGTATGTTTACTCTTATTTTGACATTCTTTGACTTGACAACCAACTGTAGCTAAGTTAGCTGCTAAGCTATGTAGCAGAATGTGTAATTATAGATGCTTTCATCGGTCAAACTAACTTTACACGCATCTGAATATGTGAGCAGCGCTTGACGTGAGTTCCTGAGGTAATGAGGGGAATGACAACATGTGAGCTGAAATATATATAAGTATTACATTTCTCACCACTCTGCCTCTCTGATGGCTGAACTGTGCAGGCTGGTGAATAATATCCGGTGTCTTAACACAAATATTGACGTCACTGCCACGTATTCCTTAAAGAAAATCTTATAATGTTCAACACAATGTGGCGCTATGTTTGAATCTCAGCAGATGTTAGTGAGTTGATGGGCACTGAAAATTAAAAGTCAAATGATGATGCTATAGCAACATAGTCTTTCTTAATATGTTTTCGAGTCAACGTGTGACTTTTCATTTTCTATTCTTCTATTAGGCTAATTAGGCTTTTTTAATCTTAATTATTATCTCTTTAATAATTACTAAGGAAATTGCCTACTTTGACTTGATAGTGGAATAGGATTTTTATGTCAGGTCTCGTTTCTTCTTATTTGAATTCGCATTCAAAAATTAACAAAAACATTTTAAAAGTAATTGAAAGAAGGAAAAGTAATTGGCTACTTAAGTGAACAGTACATGTTTTTCTTAGCTTTTATTCTTAGATGAAAAACAAAACAAACAAAACAGTGTTTTTACATAATCTTAAACATATACAGACTAAGTAATGTTGTCAATTATACTTTTAACTGTCCATAATCACTTAAATAACTGGATAACATAATTCATATTGCAATATCATGATGTCATGACTATGACTGAGCTGTTTCAAAAAACATCAGTTGATCTCTGAACCTGTTGTGAAGAAAAATAATAATTAATAATAATAATTATGATACTGATAATTAATTATTTAAACACCATAAGTCAACTTTGTCACATCTTATTTCTTTTGCAAAGTAAATGTTTAAGAGAGAAAATGTATGCAATGTATGATTTTAAGGAAGCTCAATAGTTTGTTCAGGAAAAATGACAACAACTTGTGATGTGAAGTCATAGACTTGGGCATTACCTGCATTGACACTCACTGTGTTCAACAAAAGGCAGCTCAATGATCTTCTCACCATGTACATTATACTGCTTTAACTGTAATTTTGTAGGGGAAAATCAAAGGAGGAGCAGATATGTGATTAACTGAATCAATTACATTTTCATATACAGTATATGTTTCTGTGCGTACCTGCATCATGGTGGTGTGTTTGGTCACACTGACACACACCATAGCCTCATCTGGGCAGCAGCCACCACAGCGCTGCACAGACACACATGAGGGCACCACACCTTTGTGCATCACCTCAGGGAATTCATGCTCAACTTTAACTAAAGTTTCGCAGTGGCTTACAAATGCTGTTGACATTGAGCACTAAAAGTGAATGAATGAATGAAGAACACAATTAATGACACATTACTGTTTGATGTAATTTCAATATCTCAGTTCTCTAAAAAAGCATTGTTGAAAACTGTTCAGTAAAAAAAAACATAGTGACATAGTACACTTAAACCAAGAGAGAGAGAGAGAGAGAGAGAGAGAGAGAGAGAGAGAGAGAGAGAGAGAGGCTACCTTCAGTAGAGATTTGGCTGACGTGGTTTGTGAGCATGCTGTGGTGTGGGCAATATAAACAATTTGGTTAATTACATAATTTATTTTATTTATTCGTGGTTACTAGGCTATAATGTTGATTAACTTCTTCCAACTGCTTTTGTTAGTGTTCTGGCACTCATTTTCATAATCGCCAATAGTGAGTCACTCAGTTTTGTCAGAATTCGCACGTATGTTCGGTTTTGGTTACACTTTATTTTAGTCTCCTTGTTAGATATATTATGTAGTAATATCAAAATCGTATGTAGTAATTATTAGGCTATGGATAATAGCCTTATTTTATAGCTAAGTACATGTGGTAAGTACATAAGGTAATTTATTAATAGGGTGTTTTTGTCCATACGAGAGACTACTGAACCAATTCAGATCAGTACCTATGTACATCTATTCTGACTATTGTTATTGCACTAAAGCAACCACGAACCCCGCATTAAACATAATCAAAACACTTAGGCTATTATGCGGTTTACAACTGGAGAGAGCAAGTCTCAAACACAGTGATAAAATATTAAAATTTACAGTCACAACCGAAATTAAATAGCCTATATACGTCATATTCCTGTAGTAAATGTTTGAATTGTCTTAAAAATAATCAGAATTGCCGAAATTTACCTGATCGTCCGTACCAGATGTCAGATTGTATAGGACAAGATAGAGAAGCACACACAGAAAAACACGCATTGCTTTACTAGAATGTCTGAAGACTTGTTAGAAATGTTCAGTCTGATAAATCCAGATTCTTTATTTGAAATCCATCTCAATAAAACTGTTACTCACCATGACCTCATAACGGATATTGCTAAATACATTCTAACAATTTTAATGTAATTTTCAAAGTAGGTGTAATGTGGTACATTTAGTGCATTAAAATGGTTTAAGTCTCAACAAAAACAGAATATGCATATTTAGTTTTTCAGAGGAAAAAATAAAAAATATGAATCATCAATTAAAACAAATTATTTTGCACTTTATTTTTCCAAAAGCAGCAGGAAATGAGTTTGTGCACTAGATGGAATGCAATGTATATCTGTGAATGTGTAACTTGTTCATAGATTCATAAGCAGTGTCTGAGTGCACAAATCACTGACATGTTAACAGTGTCTTTTTTCTTTCAATATCACAAACACTGTGTGAAAGTCCCTTTTGGTATTCCAAACTACGTCAAATCTGAATATACACAGACGGAATTAAAAACACAAAAAAATTAACACTGACACCCTCACACTTGATTACATAAAAAATAAAAACAGTACATGACCATCTTAAAAATCAGTTTGGTTTTATCCACCAAATAGCAATGAATACGCTCATTTAAATGCTCAGAGTGCTAAGTTTGATTTTAAGAGATACAATAAAATGATGACGTCCTTCAGTCTGAAGTTCTGCAATTAATCACTTTAAGACAGACTTAAGCCAACTACAAGTGAATTGACAGAGGTATGTTCTGAGCAGCTCTGGGAATGCGCTTTTGAAACAAATGGGTACAAGTCAAGGAATCTACAAATGCAGGGAGCGGGGTCTGGTGCTCAGGACCTGAACCTCTATACACAATGCTGGTGTTCAGCTTTGAGTGGAACATTCAGTGGATTTTAAACCATGGTTAGTCTTAATCTCAGCGCTGATGCATAAAGAAAGTTCTGGTCCTCCAACAGTCATGATGACGGATGTCCTGGCAGACCATCAAATGAAGTTCGGTCTTCCCGTTTCCTGCGTCAGAACAGCTTTATCATGCTCTCTCTTGACTTGCCAACTCCCACCCACTTCACTAAAAAGAGAAAACATTCATTTTGACATTTCCAAGCATGCCAGTAGAACATATTTTCTTTCGGTTGCTGCATGTCAGTGGCTAAAACATTCTTAAATTAATAGATTATATAGTATGTGTATTTTTACCTGGCACCTGCAGGAAATTCTCAATAAAGTGAATGTAAGCCTGAGCTTGTGATGGCAGCTCATCAAAACTGCGCACTCCCTCAGTGCTACAACACCAGCCAGGAAACGTCTCATAGGTCACCTGAACCTTTGTGAGGACGTCCATGTTTGCTGAAATGTACAAATGTTACCCCTCCATTATCAGAAAAGGTCTATGCTAGTAAATGATAAATAGCATGGTAATATTGTAATGCTTGACAAATCTGGAAATGTGTTAAAATTGTAACTTACCAGGAAAACTGGGAAGAGGCTTTCCATCAACTGTGTAGGCTATGCCTATCTTAATTTCTGGCAATGTGTCAAGAATGTCTAACTTGGTCAGTGCAATGCTGAGAGAAAAAGAAGGAAAGGGGTTGTTAAATTAAACTGAACAAATCTTTGTAATAAAAAGAAAAAAGAAAAAAAAAGAAACTGGTTAAAACTGTAATATCTTTCCCACTTGTACTATACCAAAAGGTTTTAAGATAAATGAATAAATGTAAATGTAAAAGTGCCATGTTACAGAATATTTCTATTTTAAAAAAAATAATAATGTTCTTTTAACTTTCTATTCATGTCAAAGAATCCTGGGGGAATGTTTTAAACATTAAGATTTTAAAGTATTCACTTTATAGCCCTTAATCCTGTAATTGTGGACAAATGTGGCCACAGAGGGACTAATTTTTATTTATTATAAATGTTGCATCACTGTCTTCGATAAAGTTTTGTCCATCCATTTATGGTGTTTTTTTTTTAATTTTGGGATATTTTTGAATTTATTTAGTTCAAAAAGTACCATATTTTATATGTAAATTATGCTTATTTTTGTGTTTTATTTTTTTGACTACATTAAAATATCATTCCAATAACTTTGCTGTTATCTTGCTTTTCCAGCGACTTTGCAGTCACCTAGTGTCTTATTTTGGCTTTTTTAGAATGCTCTAAATTACAGTTTTCCCATTCATTTCTATGGGTGCCCATTTTTGACCCAAATACAAGATTAAGGAGGATTTTTTTCACCCACTTAACATTGTAGAATTGAGTAAAAAAAATTGTGTGTGTTCAGGAGGCAAAGTAAGGAAATGTAGCCAAGTCTTGTACTGCTCAGATCAAGGGAAGTTTTTTTTTTTTTTTTAAATAAATGAAAACTATTTTGCCAATATTAGTCCAGAATACGGTTTTAGGGTTAAGCAGATTAGCATGTTCAAATGATTTCTAAATAATGATGCTAAAAATACAGCTTTTCCATCACAGAAAAAAGTTATATTTAAAAAAAATACTTAAAAAACAACATTATTTTAAATTGTAATATTTCACATAATTACAGTTTTTTAATGATAGTTTTTTTGTGGATAAAATAAATTGAGCTTTGGTGAGCAGAAGAAAAATATTCGAAAACCTTACTGAGCTCAAATTTTAGAACGCTAGTGAACTTAAAACACTGAACATAACTCACGCTGAAAAACCATTAACCATGTGGGCATAGCGAACCAAAACCAGGTCCAGCCATCCACAGCGACGCCGCCTGCCTGTTGTGACGCCAACTTCCCTCCCTTTGCTCTGCAGCAGATCACCAGTTTCCTAGAAAATAAGAGAATAATGTTCAAATTTCAGTACAATACATGTGAATATATGCCAAGTTTTACCCCTGAGTCCTCTTCAAAACACACCCTGACACACACTCACATTATCTTGCTCAGTGAGGGAATGCTCCCACTCCCACCCTGGTGGTGTAAGCCTTTACCACTCCATACACTCGTCCAACATGAGACGGAGGGACTCCAAGGCCTGTGCAAACGCCCCCAACTGTACAGTTTGATGAGGTTACAAATGGGTAGGTCCCTAAGAGAGATGGAAAAATCCTTTGTTAAGAAGACATTTCATTCACACTGTCAAATACAAATTCCACTTGGATTGCCAGTCATACCAAAATGGATATCCAGTAAGGCAGCATTAGCTCCTTCCACCAGAATTTTCTTGCTTGGTCCAGTAAGGGCTTTGTGCATGAAATGAACCCCATCAGTTACAAGGGGCCGTAACCTCTAAGCATAACCCTGTGGGTGAAACGGAAAAAATGATACTGGGTAGGTTCATGATTTAGACATTGAAAACATACTGAAAAATGCCAAGATGCTAAATCACCTTCAGTTGCTCCAGCTCAGCATCAACATCAATATTAAGGTTAGGATATGTGGTTCTGAAAATGACCAGCCAGCACCCGAAATCTGCAGAGAGATTTACAAGTCTCCATGAAATCCTAATTTTCACAGAAGAAAGAAGGTCTAAAAAAGCAGATTATCAAGAACACACAGAATGATGTTATCAAGTAGTTTTCTGAAATATTAAATAGAAATCTATCATTAAGCTCACTTTTCCTCAAATACTGAGAAGTCTGAGACCAGATCACACACTCTCAGTCCATTCCAGCGCTGCTTTGGAGGAATATGCAGGTCCAATGCCCTTCTTAGTAGTGCCCAAACTGTAAAACAAAAGAGGGTGAACTCAATATCAATCTGGTAGAAAACTATCTGCAAATGTGAGCTTTTTATATGTGCAAAAAGAAAACCTACTTTTTCCCTGCCTGCTGTTGTCTCAACTGCTCCTGTATCCCATCAACAGCCTGATGGAAGTTGAACACTACACAGAAAAAGAGACAGCTCTAATTTTAATGCCATTGATACAAGTTACCTGGTTACCGAGACAAAAGCAGTACAGTCAATGTCATCTGGAATACGTCAAAATGACTCAAGGCCTCATGAAGTCAAAACAAAACTATACCAATATGTGCTCTGTCGGATATCTTCAGTCGTTTCCTCCCATCCTTGAAGTCCTAAAATAAACAAAGCCAAAAAAGAAATTATACTTATTAACCCCTTACTAGCTCATACATATATATTTTTCATGCTACTATCCACACAATGCAGAATTATGCAGGATTAAATTTAAAAATGCAAATATTTTGACAGTGAAAAACATCGCGACTGACAAAAAAAAATCTGATAATGCATGTCAGAATAGATCTGTGCATTAAGTCTTGCAAACTAATAGACTTACCACTTGTTCTAAGCAATGCGTGACAGCTTCTAAGCCCTGTTTCTAATACTGACTTTGTTGTTGCAACAACCATTTCTTTTGTAAAGAATTAACTTTTTGTCTAATTTGCATGTCATGTTTTTATATTGTATATTATTATAATGCATGTTATACGTTATTGTGCATTGCATGATAAGTATATTTAAGTTAAGTAAATATGACTTTAAATGTTCCTTTTGTGTTTGTTTACTAATACAAAAGTACTTGGTGACCACTACGTCCAGATTAAAATTTTTGTTCCACGGATTTTACAGTTAACCATTTGTACATACTTTGTAACATGTCATGTCTTTTTCATTTGCAAAAATACTTGTGTACATTTTTATCCATTAAGCAAATTATATCACAATGACCTCGTGTTAAACATTTTTGTGTATTTCACTCCATATACTGAACATTTTACCATCGCCTTTCTGCAAGTTCTTCTCAGCCTCATCAAAAAGTCCTGGCAGGTGTATCACAACACCATTCCTGTGGGACAGAACAAGAGAAGGATCTCAGCAATCACAACAGCAGGTCAAAGGTTAACATCCGATCCCAAACAATACAAGTCAATGAAAAATGGCGGCGTTTTAGTATTGTTATAATAAAACATAATGAAACGAACACTTAGTAAACACCAGAGGCAGTAAAGCAACATGTGATTTAATTGGAAGATCAAACAAAACATACCAATAAATGAGATGGCCTTTTTGTTGAGAACGCCACTAGGAAGCAGGTGAAAGTCGTACTCGACCGAGTCCACGACCACTGTGTGTCCCGCGTTATTTCCTCCCTGATAACAAAGTTGATGCAAACATGAGTGCAAGTATCGCGATAAGATAAAAAGCGAGCCGCAGGAAATGTTACATCACTTGTCCTACCGCCAGAAAGTGACGATGGCGCTGACAACAATAAAGGAAACTTTGGCTTCATTGTGAGGTTCAGTGATGCGTCTTATGAAAGTGGCTGTTTGTTTCCGCTTTACCCAATGAAACGATGTAATAAACGCAATCCTCAGACAGCACAGATATAACGTTTGCTCATAAACTCTACTAAACACGTCACAAATTGATGCGCAGTTGGATACACACCTGGCATCTGCATACAATGTCGGCGTCCATTGCCAAGAGGTCGACCACTTTCCCTTCCCCTCATCTCCCACTGAGCTCCCAACACTACGGTCACTTTCATTCTGGGCTCCCGCTGGATCCGCAGCGAATCCACGCTGTCTCTGGAGCGCTCGAGCACGGGTTCGCCGTTCAGCGAGGCCGTTTCCTTACCATTAGACATTGTGCTATCCGCAGCCATACCGAATGTGTGCGTGAGTGTGAAGAACAGCGTGAAAAGCAGCCAAGCGCACGAGATTGGCCTTCAAAATAAAAGTCCGGTAGCTAAAAACAACAAACGATGCGGTGGAGTTTGAACACACGACCTTGAAACCTGTACTAAATGATTAAACACACGAGCTTTGTAAAACAAAAATATCGAGTGTGTGAGACATGCTATTGTAATGACACTCAATTAAGTTTATTTTCGTGCTACTGTGATATTGGCAGTTTCAGACGCCTATCATATCTTGCTTCACATGGGTATTTTGGCGGGTAAATTTTGTGGAAACATAACTCCACTTTTTGTGTCTTTTATTACTTGTGTATAATGTTTGTGCCTTTGGTAATTTTGTTAATACTTACAATACTTTTGGCTGAGGCTTTTTGTTCAACCATAACATCCGTTAACTTCTTTACAATCTCAGTAAAACTAGTAATGTATTCTATTTAATATTTATTTAATATGGAAACAAAGGTTGACTCTCTAAACTTCTTAAAAACAGCCAAACCTGTCTGAGTTTCAAATTGTAAATTGCATTTTAAAAAGTGTATAGCCACTTAAACTATTAAAACATTTTTAATCATTCGGTTGTTTAAAGTATAACTTTTACCAAAAGAAGACAAGCATAAACTGGACAAAAAACATGCTATTCCATTGCTTTGCTCGAGCTTGATAACAGGCTACGTCATGAACTGCAAGCTCATTATCTTATATTCAGACAGCAGCCAGCATGTTTCTTTGGAATAACGGACAATGCTATCATCAAAACCTTCTCAGAGACTTTTGAAGGAGGGTGTTGGATTATATGTTATGTGTTGTTTACTGCTTGTCAGTTAGTATGTTGGGAGTTTGTATGTATGGAGGCCGGGCAGCTTACCCAAGTAGTGATAAGCTGTATGTGCAAAGATATGGGCTAATATTTCTCTAATTGAAGAACAGTTCAGTTGCAGTTTAAAATGTTTCAATTATGTACATTCTTTAGGGATAATCCAAACACAATAAAAGACGTTTCACCAGTGTTTTGTGTATGTCAGCTGTTTCACCACTGGTTTTACTGGCATTGACTCATCACATGAAAGTCAGGGTGAGCGTGAGCTGCATGCCAGTGAGATCCATGGATAATTCAATATTCAGGTACTTTTTTCAAATGTTAAGAGTATTTGTTATTTTATTTATAAATGTAAGTTAATATAAATACAGTTTTTTACTTAATTTAATATGATGTATATTTGGACGTGTTGCAGCCAAGTCCACCATTGTGGGCCTTGTTGGGCCCAAAGTCTCACAATGGATGTCACGTATCATTCGACATTGGCAGGATCCTTTACACCAGGGGTTCTCAACCCCAGTCCTAGCGACCCACTGCTCTGCATATTGTGTATGTCTCCCTTATTTAACACACCTGATTCAGATCCTCAGCTTGTTACGATAGACTCGAGCTGAGGATCTGGAATCAGTGTGTTAAATAAGGAGACAATATGCAGAGCAGTGGGTCGCGAGGACTAGTTGAGAAACCCTGCTTTACACAACGTTACGTGACAGACAATTTCATTATCGTAAACGAAAACTGAAACTAAAAGACTAAAACCTTTTTTAAGGGTTTTAAAAAAATGTTTTTAAAAATCATTTTCGTAAACTAAAACAAAATAGAAATGTCAATAAATTAAAAACTAAAATGTAACGAAACTAACAGTTACTGAAAAACTAACTGAAATATTTCTGTGCAGCCTTAAGAAATGGACAAATAAGTAGGCCTATTTACACAAGCACTTTCACTGCCAAGTGTAATACTCACATTTAATAACAGATGATCCTATCACACAATGTCCTTTTTGTGTATGTGTGTGTGTGTGCAGAGAGAGATAGTAGGCCTACTTTAGATCTTATTGAATATTATAAGTCCATTTTATATTTTACTGTCACATTTTAATGGGTAAAGGAACTTATTTAATGGAAAAATCAAAACAGAAATGTGTAAGAATTTTATTTGATCACATAATATTGAAACTATGGAGTGTGTTGTGGTTGCGTCATCTGATCTTCTTTCACAGGCTTCTGGCTACTTTATTTTAAATGAACACCAGATGGCGCTGTTCTCAGACACTCACGAAGCTTTGAAACTTCTCCCAACAGTTAGGGAAAAGCTCATTGAGGCTCATGAGGCTTCATTTCGCCATCCCTACTTTGCAGACGAACAAAGACTTTGAAAACCAGGCATAGAACAAACAATACTCCACAAAGAGACAGGGCAAACAAGAGGGCTTAAATACACGCGATAAGACAAGGGGCACCTGTGAACAATTAACCAATTACGACCAAAACCAGGGATCACGACAGACAAAATACAGGAACGTGAAACAAACACTAAACACGTGACAATAGCCTAGTAAAAAAACACATTATATTTAAATAGAGTTGTTATTTTTAACTTTTAATAATAATACTGACAGGGCTCTCTGTATGTTTACAGCATTAGTGAGATTTTTTTCTTGAGAAAAATTAACATGTATCTACTTTAGCTAATATTTATTGCTAGATATTTTTCTGGGCTTGGCGAGGCGTCTGCGAGCGTCTTTGATGCGTTGTTGGCTCTACAGATTGGCGAGTTCATCGCCGCTAATCCCCCGCGTTTTGCACTTGATAACACCATGACCTGTCAGGCAAGCTGAACGATTTGCAAATTGGGCTTAAAATCATGTAGTGTGAACTAGACTTTACTCTTATCTGTCCTCTTTATATAGTTATGATTATTTTATTTTTTATTGGGTTTATTTTATTTTAATATTTTTTAGTTTTCTTTTTAATTTAATTTTAAGTTTTAATAATTGTGCTTTTGTCATGTTATTTTTTGTATTTTAAATTCTTTAATATATTTTTATTTTTAGATTTCATGTTTCATATCTTCAACTTACTTAATTTCAGTTTTTTAAAAAGTTTTTCATGTAATATTTATATTTTATTTTAGCTTTATTTCAATTAATTAAACTTTTTTTGTTTTAGTTCTTATTTTATTTAAAAATGACAACCCTGATAAATTACATTCTAAAAGTTATTGTAAATTGCAATAATATTTCAGAATATTACTGTTCTTACTGTATTTTTATCATATAAACACAGCCAAATTTAACTTATAAATCATCAACGTTGTCTTGAGTGCACTTTTATGGTTTGTTTCTATGTTCATAGTTTAGTAATGGTGATAAGGACCAGTGTATGAAGAACATCCCCTTAGAGACATCCCGTAGATAACTAAACAAACAGACTCAAAGAGCTGAAAATACCTGGAGGCCCCATACAGTTCTCTCCTGTGAGTGCTCCTCATATACACTAGCCGTTCAAAATAACCTTGGGTTTTGGATATTTTGGATCTTCTTCTTTTGTTTGATTGGGATCTTCAATGATGAATGAACTGAACTAGTGCAAAACATTTCCTGCACATACAAAAATAATATCTCCTGTGTCTGTTGCCATATAACTTCTCAGGTCACAGTGAAAAGAAACCTTTCAAACGGCAGCTCCTGCCAAATACACATTTCTGTGGAATGTTGAGTTTTGACTGTATGAGATTTCAAACCATATGGTGGGCATCAGGAGATGTCAGTCTTCCAATAATGATTGCCAATCAACATTTGATGTTCAACAAAAGAATTTTCCACAAAAAACACAGATTTTGTATCTGAAACTTTAGAGTACGTGTCAGCACAGCGACGTTGAGGATGAAAGCCTGAGTCCTTTTTTTCTTCTCTGAGTGTTGCGAATAGTTCAGATTCAGCTGAGGTAGACTGAGGCTCCAGGAAACTTTAATTCCAGGGTCCTCCTGAGGCCTGGTGGAAACCCAAACGCAGCGTATCTGGGAGCCGTAACAAGATAGGCGCAGTGGGACGCGGCAAGGCTGTCTAAGGTTTATTACCGTTCTCCAAACAAAACGGTTGCCCATTGCTTCATCTACATTGACCCTCAGGTGTGAAGGACTGACGGCATTCAGTAGCCAAGAGAGTTTTTGTATTTTAGCATTTATTCATAAAATGAAATCAGGCAGCGGCTCTAAAGCTTCCAAAGAAATCCAGATTTTCTGACTTTAGGATTTTCCATGATGAATTAACCGTCACCCTCAGGAGCACCGGCTGACTTTTGCGGTGGGGGCCTAATGCAATTCCGAGGGCAGCCATTGTTTTCCAGGATATCTTGCCTCCCGGAATCCACGCCGTTTGTTAATGTGTTCACCATTCTCCCGTTATATTCACATATGTGTTTCATTGGCCTCAAGCGAATATATGGTTTTCCACTGGCAGTGTCAATGACAAAACCACCAGTGCTGGTGAAATATGGTGTTAGTTGGTGTATTCTGAAACCAAGTATCGATTTATTTTGTGCAACTGTGATTTATTTGCCATTTTCTTTTGTGGAAGATGTTCTGTTTTTCTAATAACCACAAGCAGAAATAAGGATCCACCAACACAGATGAAGAAAAAACGACTGTTCTGAACTGAAGCTCAATTACACGCAGCAGAACGGTGTTATTAAGAAATATTAAGAAACTTCCATTGGAAGAACATATTGTTTTAATGATTGAAATAGAGGATTATTGGAGTCTGTTTGAGGTCAGTGGGTTGCCACCAGCTAGACAGCCAGAGATCATGGAAATAATAAGAGTTTTGACATCATGACTCTCTCGTCCTATTCCAGACCTTTTCCTCTTTATTGGTCTCTTTTGTTGCAATTTAGCTGGCGAAATATGGAATATCTGATCATCTTTGAATTCATTTTCCACTTCACACTGCTCAAAATCTTCTTGCCCCCTTCTCCCTCATATAAGCAGGTGTCTGCCTGGCTATGCCTGAAAGTCTGTTGCGTTTATTATCACGGTGAAGAGTTAGAAAGACAGTTAGAAAGCCCTGGAATCTTCATTATGGGATCTGATCATCCCGTTCAGAAAGCCAACATTACCTATACTTTCCACTGATGGCCGTGCATTGCCTTACAGCTGATTTTTTAGGATTCCACAGCTATACATGTGTGCTGTATGATAAGAGCACTACTATTATACTAAGTGATTTCCCATTTTCTCTGTGTACAAGCAAACAGATAAGTGGACACGAGGGAATTTAATCCTTTTCCTCTTCAAAGAGGGTGTTTTCGGTGTAATTACAGGATGGCCAGATTTCCTGTCTGTGAGCAGCAGACGTTATTGTGATGTTAAAACTATTTTTTGCCACAAACTAACACAGATCTTGATAGTTTTCGTCTGTTCAACCTCAACTGCATTTGTTTTATCAAAGAGCCAAAGTAAATCCCTGTTTTAACTGAAAAAAACAAAGACTTGCTACACCGTAAAAAATAAAAACGTAATTTTTACGGTAAAAGACGGCAGCTGTGGTTGCCAGAACTTAACCGTTAAAAAAAACGGTCAGGAACGTTAATGGTTTTACAGACTTAACTTAAAATTTACAGTAATAAACTGTTTTTTATTTTCTGATAAAATGTTGATTTACCAACCTACATTAAACACCATTATGGTAACACGCATGAAAAAAAAATGCAATAAACATTAATTTAACAACATTAAATGTAACATAAAACCCTAATGTACATAACTAATTAGAACAAAAAACAATAAAACTGAGGAACTATAGTTATTTCAACAAAAACTCATCAAATGTAATGTGTCACACAGGGAATTGTGGGAATGTCAATTTACGGTTTTTCACTGTAAATTATACAGTGATTTGTTCTTTTTCACTTTCAAAAACTGTAAATGTAACGGTATTTTACTGTAAAATTATATCATAGTTATTTACCTTGTATAGTACGGAAACTTTCTGTTAACCAATTAACAGTTTTGCACTGTAGCATTTTTACAGTATTTTACCGTTAAAATTATGGTTATTTTTATGCCTTTCATGTTAGATTGAATTCCACACATGAATTCCATTCAAAATACATTTGATAATATATGTGTGGTGCAAGGAAACAAATGTTGCTCAAGTTTACCCTGTCATTTTCTCCATGTTTTGAAACATGGATAACTGGAACTTATTAAATGTTCCCTAAGATGTGGCTTTGTCTTCAAACCACCCGCTTCACAAAGTTAAACAGGCTGAATAAAACAACAAACAAAGAAGTCTGTGCATTGTATCCTGTAGACATGTGACTGTGTTCTTTTTAAATGGTTGGGAGTAATTCAAGAATGAGTTGGAGACAGATAGATGGTGTGAGCCCTTGCAAATATCTCCTTTACGGAAACAGGCTATCCCGGTGAGATGGAAAACTTTAATGGTAATTGAGTTGCATTTTCTCAAGGTGAAATTTCCTTGGGAATACATTCTGCTGAATTCGTTTACCATGTGGTCTTGTCTAATAGTTTCAGGATGTCTAATGAATGATGAGTGGCTGCAGCCTCCTGCTCAGAGGCCGCTGTTGGGTCGGCCTCGCTCGAGACGAGCCTTGCCGCTTTGAGTCAATAAATAAACGATGGAACCTATTCAATCTGTGCACACATACTGAATTAACTCAACACCTTGTTATTATAAAGCTCATTATCATTGGATGACACGTACTGCTTCAAGGTAACGTGTGTCTAATGTATGTCTTAGGAGCTAAAGGCAGAAGAAATGGAATGCATAAGTCCAATTCTATATGGAAAGTTTTTTTATAGGAAAGTATATATATATATATATATATATATATATATATATATTATTATTATTATTTTTTTTTTTTCAAATGTGTAACAAATGTGCTAAACCATTCATGGTGGGTCTCAAGATTTATTATACCTCTCTATATAGGACCTAGCATGAAAAAGTGTTTAAACATTGGAGTGTGCTTCTAACAACACTAAGGTCATAGGTTAAATTCCCAGGGAATGCATGAACTAATAAAATGTGAAAACAATGTTGCTTTGAATACAACTGTCTGCCTGATGTAAAAAGCTATGGAAACCCTAATCATACCACTCACAGTACCACTGGGGTTTCCAGATCGTTTTCATTAACCCTTACACCTCACCTGGTGTCCTTTACTGCTCCCTGTATGGTCCAATTGTGCGTAGACAGATATATGTTATTGCTTAATTGGTATGAAGGAAAAAAAATAACATAGGATTAGTTAAGCCGCTGCTAAATACTAAGGGACTGCATTCGATGGCAGATATTCAAGAATTTTACAGTAGAGGGTTCCAAAGGAGTCTGCAGTAGCAGAAGAAACATGTGATACTTCTGTTAGCAATGTAACCAGACACTAAGCCTGCCAAGCACTTGTATCCCGAGGGGACCAATGAGATATTTTGAGGACTTTAAGATCATAGACTACCAGCAGACACCAAACACTTGAGTTTTTCTTTTATATTTTGGCCTTTACAAACTATTTTGGATTGTCTAGACCATAGTCAGGTTGTGATATTCAGAGAGACGGCTGTGATTCGATTCTTTTCATAAACCTTCAATGCTGAAGACTCCAAAACAAAGACCTCAACCACAGCAGGGAAGAAAGCACAGTGGAATGTGAAGGTTTCTCAGTCTAAGTAAGCAAATCTACAGAGAGAATGAGCAGATGCTATCTAGATCAGGGCCAGCATATGCTATGCACATCAGTTAGAAGAGGGGCTGATAATAAAGAAACTAGAAGTCATTGCAAACTTTCATACCTGGCTTGAGGACCTGAGTGAGACGGTTTATAGATCAAAGCCTCCTACAGTCACAAATGAAAAACCAGAGAGGGAGGGATGGAGGAGGCCAGGATAAATGGCTCGCTTTCTAGAAGTCTAAATAATAAAAACTGGGGAGAAAAAAAGGATGGCAGAAGAAAACACATGTTCAGAGTTCTGTAAAAGTGAGTTTGCTCCCAAGAATCTGATCTAATATGGAAAAATTAGAATCTTATCTCCACAGTAGGTCACAGATGTGTGTTTTATTGATATTTTATCAAATAAGTAACTATGATGATTAATTTTGAACTAATAAAGGAAAAGTATATACGTAGCGCTTTAACGTCGGCTACAACCTCTGACTTGGAACAACTGATGACAGATTGAAATATAGGCTCGGTCTGTGTACTGAATTAAAAAAGAATTACATAACAGCCCATAAGCTTCCAGTTTTTCCAAACTCCTCTCCACCAAACGACACGCATTGTATATTCCTGCAAACCCTTTAAAACAGCCCAAACGACCCATTTGAATAAAAAAAAAAAAAAAACACAGAAAGTGCACATCCCAAACCACCCAAGAATCAATGTAGCAGTATTTTCCTGTTTATATGTGAAGACCTCATGAACTAAATGTCATCAATGGCTTGAGAGGCTAGCAGAGATTCCTACTAAATCAAATCGACTAGTGTGTAAATAGTGGTTTTCTGAACTCTCAACATGTTGAGAAAATGCGGGACAGGATGTTAAAGGAACCCCCCTTGAAAAATTACTAACCCCGTTTCCGAGCATTCCTCACCAGGATATTCCCTTAGGGACCATCACTTTTGTGTGTATACATCGGGCAGGGTCCTTCATGCTCTGCTGGGGGCAAACATACTAACAAAATCCTTTGTTAGTCATATGGAATCTGAAGCTTTGACTGTTGAATGTTGCTTTTAATGGGTTAAACACACTGTAGCTGTTGATTGAGTAGTTGGGCCTACAATTTTTCAAAATAAAAAACAATATAGACCAGACGAAAACAGGAAAACAAAACATATTGGCTAAATTAGTTATTTAATTATTTTTATTTGTTCCAATTCTATGCTGTCAAATAGGCTTAATATTATGCGTGCATATAGCCCATATCAGCCGTCAGAGGAGTGCAATGATATGCACTTCGGATTCTGACCGGAAATAATAGACCATGCGGGTATCTTTCGAAACACTTGCTGCGTCCAATTCGCATACTATCCGTCCTAAATAGTATTCGAAAATAGAATTAGTACGTCCCAAACCGTAGTATGTTGAAATGAGTGTTTCAAAGATACCCGGATGGTCTACTATTTCCGGTCAGAATCCGAAGTGTAGATCGGTGCACACTCTAACGGCTGATATTGCCCACAAACCATTGCGCGGTGGACGAGGATTCGGTTAGAACTACAAACACGAGTAAAAAGTCTTAAAAACCTACAGACACGGAGGCGCGCGAGTCCCGCGCTGGTCCCGCGGCTGTGTAGAGAGGTTTAGATAAACAGGTTTGAGTGATTAATTATCAGTATCTAACCGGACGAAAATTAATTTATTCAATGTTGTCCTCATTATATTGCATATGCAGCAGCATTGTGAACTTTTGTAAAGACACGTTTAGCCATTACTTTTTAAATGCATCATTATATTCAAATTGCAAACACGAGGAGAGTATCTGCATGAAAGACCCACGACTGGCAGATGAACGTGCTCTGAAACGGTAGGAAATCAAATTAGATAGAATGGAGGATTTTAACTGTGACAAGATGATTGACAGGGCAGTTTACGGTGATAGGATGCACGCAGCACGCGACAGAGCCGTCCGTTAAAGATGACGTGATAGTATGTCCCAAAGCTTGCCTACTCTTTTTGCTGCACACTCAAAAGTATATACTTTTTCTTCACAAAAAGAGTACATACTTTTAGGGCGTAGTATAAGTAGGCGAATTGGGACGCAGCAACTCATTTCAGAATAATACGACGATTTGGGACGTACTAATTCTATTTTCGAATACGATGTAGGATGGATAGTATGCGAATTGAGGGCGTTTCCAGAAAGCATCGTTAGCCAACTATGGTCGCGTTCCGTCATTGCGACCAGTTGCCTGAACGATGCTTTCGGGAAACGCACCCCAGAACGGTTCGCTGACTGAGTGCCCACTGCCCAGCTAACAAAAATACATGACTGAAACTCGTGAGGTCAAAGCTGTTCACATTTAACATTCAACGTGAGAACCGAGTTGTTTTCTTCTTAGTGCGTGATCACTTCGATGCTTTTATGTATTCTTGCGTGCGGATCAGATGATAAGAATACGACTTAAAAAAATACTGTTTGTTTTTTTAAATAGTTAATTCAATGAATTCAGAAGACAATATATAATGCACACAAATCACATTGACAACCTCTCATCGTCGTGTTTCACGGACGAAAACGTCATACGTTTCGTATGAGAGCTTTTCTACTGTATATGTATGAGAGAGACAGTGAGTAGGCTAAATAATAGTGAATAAATTGACATAATTTTTATTTTGGGTTGACTATTCCTTTCATATTGCAAGAGACATATTTGTAGTGTAGCTGGTTGTACTTGTATGCTTTTTGCAACAGAAATTAACACAGTTTCAAACATTTCCCCCTATATAGGCTTATTGACGATCTTTAGTCTGCACTCTGCTGACAGAGGCCTGACCCTTTGCAACAGTCAGACTATTATTTATTTGTGTTGAAATCGTAGTCAGGGGAGAGGGCCAATCAGATATAAGTGTTTCCTTTTTGGACTGACCATAGGCCTGTCTGAAAGCTGTGCACACACTGAATTGGCTGTAATCATCATTAGTTATCACTTTAATATAGTTTTAGCCAGCTTGTTTGGGTGCATAAAGATTACTACCATATTCTACAAAACAAAACTGTAAATACAAAAAGGTTCTCAATTGACCGTGATTGTGAACTTCTGTGTGAACTTCAAGCTGTACATTTTGGACTGCTGAAATGAAGTGAATTTGGCAATCCATTCAGTCTGGTTTATTGACAGTCATTTCTCAATGTGGTGGAAAAAATTGTTCAGCTGAATCAGTTTTAATATGCTTGTCATAGAAATGTTCCAAGCTATGAAACACAAGAGCAGTTGTGGTGCTTTAAGCAGTCTTTCTGATCTCCATTCACTCCATTCCATTATCTTGCACAGGCAAAGATGCAAATCTCAACATTTAATGTGGAAATGCAGGCAGATGTGTTCTCAAAGAGTGTTTCAACATCTGGGAATTGAGGAGGAAAAATCACCCATGTAGATTAGAGTCTCTGGAGGGTTACATAAACAAAACCAAGATTTACCTTTGCTGAATTTTCTTTTTCATATTGAAATAATTCATCCATGTTTTTTTCAGAATTCATCTGTGGTGCTTCTTTTGTCTCTTCAGTGTTTGTTCTCTTCATTTAATCCATACAATGAGGTATTAGGGAATTTTGGTCAAGTTTGAGTTAGAAAGTCCACACCTGGACAGACTTGTTTGAATTGGAATGGTGTAAGGTATGGTGAGATTTTTTAGGGGATGGATTAGAGAAATAGGTGTAAAAGAGTTTATGGGGACAAAGAGTGTGGTTATTCCAAGTTGTGCTGTAACTGAAACTGAGATGACATAGCAATGAAGACACCTAAAGGATTAGTTCACCCAAAAGAAAAATTCTGTCAGTAATTACTCACCCTCATGTTGTTCCAATCCCGTAAGACTTCTGTTCATCTTCGGAACACAAATTAAGAATTTTTGATTAAATCTGAGAGCGGTCTCACTGCTCCATAGTCTCCGAAGGGATTGAAACATGGCGGCCCAGAAAGTTAGTAAAGCCATTGTTAAAAAAAAAATCCAAGTGACTACAGTGGCTCAACCAAAGGTTAATCAAGTGACGAGAATACTTTTGTGCGCAAACCCCCTAAAATAACGACTTTATTCAACTATTAATTTTCTTCTGTTTGGTCCCCTCAGTGAGTTCACGTAGTGTAACAGTGCAGCGCTTCTGGGTTGTACGTCAGAACGTAGACTCATTATTGGCTGACTCTGGTCATGTGTGTGATGCATGTGATGCTGGCCAATAGTGAGTAATAATGGTGCATTCTATTATAGCCAACGGAAACGACTTCAAAATAATTTTATATTAAACACAATAATTTTATATTAAAAAGTAATCAAAAGGAGAAAACAGTCTGTGCAGCGGTGCAAAAATTAACCTTAGAAGAAATAAAAAAATAGAAAATCTGATCACAATGAAGTTTTCAGGTTGGATGGATTTGTGATGGTAATTGTTGTAGTGATTGGACGAGTAAGTGGAGGATGGGGGGACTGGGGAGGACTTGTTGGCAGGGTCACAAACTATTTCCTTAAACAGAGTTATGAAAACCATATGGCACAAGGGAAAGCCACAGGCCGAATCTCTCTCACTCAGTGAACTCATTACCCGCCCCCTCTTCTAATAACAAACGCCTGAACCCTCCTTCTCTGTAGCAAACCGACTGCAGACAATAGTCATCCCTTTAACCATAGAGACCAGAGATTTGAAAGAGCTCATAGGTACATTTAAACATTTCATTAGGTAAAAAAACACCGACAAGTGAGATTAACAGACAAAATAAGACATTGTTCAGCTCCCAAAAAAACAGTTATGGGAATCAGGACTGTTAGAAAATGCTGTGCTGCATATTCTTGTCTTTTTTTTGTTCTTCTATATTTAAATGTATCTATGGGACAAAGCTTGCAGGAGCAGGATGGTGTGTGCAGTGCACAGGGATGCTATTCTATTCATCTCCAGCGCAAGACGTTCCGGGAGTCCTGGAGGAGCTGCAAGGATAAAGGGGGGAACCTGGCAACTATGAAAGGACCAGAAGAAGCTTCTTTGATCCATGACCTCCTATCGTCCGGGGTTAGACGTGGCCCCCGACCTGAGAATCAGGTTGTGGATTGGCCTTCAGCGTCAGCCTCGGCAGTGCTCAGCCACGCGTCCTTTGAGGGGCTTTACCTGGATCACTGGGGATCAAGAAACTCAGTATACAAACTGGCAACGTGATGACTTACCCAGTGCTTGTGCTGCTCATCGTTGTGTGGCCATTGCCTACAACATAGCAGACAAAAGTGGCAACGACCAGTACAACTTCAAATGGCTCGATGGGTCTTGTGCAGTGCCTGTGGAAGGATTCCTCTGCCGCTACACCTACCAAGGGATGTGCCCAGCTCTTCAAAAAGAAGGAGGGGGTCCTGCACTGTACACCACCCCGTTTGAACTGGCAAGTACTATTCTTACTCACATTCCTTTCGGCTCTATGGCAACTCTTCCTTGTCCTGATGACGAGAAAGACCAGTCAGTTCTGTGCATGCTGAGGGAGGACGGGAGCATCGGCTGGTCGAAGGATGCACCGCTCTGCTTGAACACTCCGAGGAACTGGTGTGAACAGGACAATGGAGGATGCGAGCACTACTGCTTGAACTCGGATACCCATTACTCCTGTGAGTGCTCCGAGAAATATGTTCTGGGAGAGGATGGAAAGTCCTGCCAGCTTTCGGACCCCTGCCACAGTGCCAACTGCGAGTTTGAGTGCGAGTCCACTTCTCAGGGACACCAGTGCAAGTGCCCTGATGGGTACCTCCTGTCAGGTGATGGTCAGAGTTGTCTTGATATAGATGAGTGCTTGCAGAAACCCTGTCCGCAGGAATGCGTCAATGCACCTGGTACATTTGAGTGTAGATGTTACGAGGGCTACCTTCCGTCTGAGTTTGGAGAATGTGTAGACGTAGATGAATGCATGGAAGGAAAATGTGATCATTTGTGCGAGACTCTCCTGGTTCCTACACGTGCCGCTGTCATGAGGGATTCTTTCCACTCAGAGAAGATCCAGATCAATGCGAAGATATCGATGAGTGTACAACTCCAGACATTTGCGATCAGGTGTGCAGAAATTACGAAGGTGGATTTGAGTGTCTTTGTGAGGAGGGTTATATGTTGCAAGAGGACAACTACTGTCGGCCAATCGAAGAAGATGAACCTGAAAATTATCCCAGCTTGCCTGAAATGGAGACAGATGCCCCAACAGAATCCCCAAGCATGGAGTGGCATCCGACTTACCTGAGCTGGTTTACGGAGAAGACCCTGGAAGGAGATGTGGCTACACAGGAACCTGAATTAAATGAGCATGTATCCTCAGATTCACCTTCACCTACCTTTTTGATGGATACTACAACTTCAGCTGATTCAAATAAAGAGGATGCACATGAGGAGGAAATATCAATAGCAACTGGTGATACAGCAGATGTAAGGACTTCAGGAGACAAAGGACCCTCAATGGCTTTGACATCTGCACCTAAGAGAGAATTGGATTTTGTCATGCTCACTCCTGAAACATCACAAATACCAGAAGATGCATCAGGATCAGAACAGCGTCCAGGAGATAGAAAGAAACACGACAAAAGCTGGCTGCTTGTTGCATTGCTGGTACCACTGTGTGTTTTTCTTGTGATCATGTTAGCATTAGGTATTGTTTATTGCACAAGTTGTGCTGTAGAGCCACGGAGCAAAAGCGTGACAGACTGTTACCGCTGGACCACCACCTCCAAGACTGAAAAGTCAAGTACAGAAAAATCTCGAGCTTGAGTAATGTACAGTTAACTTGACTTTTTTTTTTATTAAAAAGTAGCTATGACCCTGGACTTCGTCAAGCTGTTTTTGTGTGATCACACTGTCACTTTGGTATTATGTAGGACCCTGTGGGATATAAGGGGAAAATAATCACTTATATACACAATATAACTTTCAGACATTGTTTTAGACAATGAATAAGATTTTAAAAAGCATCAACAATTCTTTCCAAGTGGAAGTGGAAAAGAGACATTGTGTGCAAAGTAGGACTGAATTTAGCATGCATCCATTTTTCATATAATACAATAAATGAGAAATTTTATGATGCATACAAGTGAAAATAAAAATATCAACAGATAAAAATGTATTTGTTCCAGTCATAGTTTATGCTACAGCACCCCCAAACAGTGAGGTGTGTAACTACAACCGTTTGCCCAGACAAATGTTTTCAATCATTTTAATCAGGATCTGACTGTTTAAGTTTAACTTAAGTTAATATCTCTCCATTTTATCCAGCACAAGTTATAATAATATAAGATTGTGGCAATTGGATCAGACACGGTAATACTGGAGATGCCCATACTTTTATTTTGACTATTAAGGCAGAAAAAAGGAAAAGTGTCACAAAGACTAGTAAGTCATGGAACTAAAGAGACAATTCAAGCACAAAACACTAATCTCTATAGTGAAATAGTAAATGAAATAAAATAATAAAACGTATGGCAAAAATATTTTTTTATTGTTGTTGGTATTCCATATAATAGTAGGCTATATATTACATCCATAATAACAAACATTTGTTTCATCAACAAAATAGTTTTTCACTGTATCTCACTATTCTTATTTTGTGTTTATCAAAAAGTGTTTTAAAACAAACGTTTCTTGCTGTCGTTAATACAATTTGATTAGCACTTTCAGCATCCCAATTCTAATTCACTAATTCACGCCTGCTGTGACAGTGATATCAGCTAGAATGACTGCTGGCTTGGCTGTTTTGTGTTGTACAGGTACCGCTACTCTGTATGACATTTGAGATATTTTCTATTCAAACTAATGTGATTTTAATAAAGCTGAACTTTTTTCCTTATCATGTGTTGTTTTCAAAAGATTATTTTTCACACTTTGACATTTTTCTCCTCTCCATTGAGAGAACACATTTTTGTTCATGTTCTACATTTGATGCTCCATTTTGGTTTGATGCTCCATCGATTGTTGACGTCATATATGGAGTTAGCAGACTCGATGAGCTGAAATATTTGTCTGAATGTATTTTAAAAAAATCTGTCATTAAGAGTTACATAATGTATTTCTGTCTACATTTGGTCTAGACTATGGGAAGCTGATCCATTAAGGAATTGCTTTAGTTTGATTGGCTGCATTGACGTCAGAGTTGGATCCTTCAAGAAAGTAAAAGTAAAGAAATAACAATGTTACTAATGACGAAAAAAAGTTTCAGTTTTCATCTTAAAAACTTTTGCTCATAAAATTATAGGGATACAGAAACAATACTTAAAGGGGCGGGTTTACTGCCATTTCACTTTTTTCATTTTAAATAGTGTGTAATGTTGCTGTTGGTGCATGAACAGTATCTGCAAAGTTGCAGCACTGAAAGTTTAGTGTAAGCAAAGATATCGTCCTTTAAAAATCAGGAAGTAAAATTGCCTACAAAAACAACTCGTTTTGGACTACAGCTGGGTTATGGTACGTCACTGTGGTAACACACACATTTGCATCAATCTCTCCCTCCGGAATATGCAGGAAAGGGCATGTGTCGAGTGAGTTGTGTTCACGCAGCTGTCAGGTCTTCTGTGTTTCGGGCTTCCCACGGACACTATACTTCGACAACAATGGATACAATTTGTGTTTGATTATATTCCTGAAAGTGACGATCGTAATCTAGTTCTCTGTGCTGCGCATTTACGAGAGACAACTTCCAGAATCTCCACGAGTTCAACAAGAATTAACGTAAACAAGAAACTGTTTCTAAATCATGAAGCAGATCCAACTTTAAAACCAGCAGTTAAAAGTCAGCAGTTGTTGGGCCACAATCTGTAAGTAGGCTAAGACTTCATCATGTTAAAATGTATTTGCATGTATAATTCCAGACGTAGCGTTGTGTGTTTTTTTTTTTCAAATGCCAGCGCTGGCTTTGTAGGCTTTATGGGCTACTAGTTAGGCTATTTTGTGTCTACGGCAAACGCGTACAAACATTATGGACCTGAATTTTGTATAAGTACTTGTTGTAAATGTATTTTTCATATATATATGCTTTATGACTTTATTTTCGATTTTAATCAAGAACGTAAACCTGCAAACGCTGTTTGTGTTTAACATTAGTTAGCCAGTCAGTTGCTATCGTTGCCAGTCAGATGCTATTGTGTAAAACAAACGTGTATAAAGTTAAAAAATGAAGCAAATTATCATTCAGAAACCTTTATTAAGAGCCATGTGTGGTGAGGTTCTGCTTGACTCGATTCATCGCGGCTTTCTCGGTCTGATTCTGCCTCACTGATACTGCAGTCTCGACATCATTATTTACGTGTATCCACCGTCTATGTTATCCACCTTTGGCATGCCCGCCCGTTTCGCTCGTAAAGGTCATGGGTGTTAATCTTCCGGACAACGTGAGCGACAGTTTAGCCAATCACAACACACTGGCCCAAACGAACCAATCTGAGCCCGCTACGTTATTCTGAGGGAGTGTTTTCATAGACTCAGGAAGTCAACCGCTCGTTCAGGGGACAGAGAAAAACGCGGCTGACAATAAAGGTGAAATTTATGAAAAATAAGACTTTAAAAAAAAGAAAAACCATGGATACATGTTATATTGCACCCCATAAACACAATCATGCAAAGAAAAAGAGCAGTAAACCCGCCCTTTAATGTTTTCGAGTGTAATATATCAATATATTAGAAAATATCTATATTTTTTTCAAATATTATGAAAAAAAAAAACGTTGTTCCCGACGAGGATGGGATTCGAACCCACGCGTGCAGAGCACAATGGATTAGCAGTCCATCGCCTTAACCACTCGGCCACCTCGTCATATAAACAACCATTCCATGTCCGTATGTATAAAAAGGACATACGAAAAACTCATGTCGCACATTAATTTTATTTAACTGTATATATGTTATGTAAATACAACGAAATGGTTGTTGCAGCACCTTGCAATGTTGCTACATCGCTACCACAACACTGTTCTAGTAAACACTAAACAGACATTAAAATGAGCAATTAGAAAAACGCATTTTAGAAAGAATGAAACTGGTCTTGAAAACCTTTGCAGACACTGGTAATACAGCCATTAATCAAACTATTTCAATACAATAGACTAAACTCACAAACAACTGTTAATGTCATTGACTTCCTACCTGAAATACAGACCGTAGTCCCCTGCTGCCCTCTACTGACAACACTCTGATATTATATTTACATCACGTTACCCTATTTAAAAAATTCTATCTAATCTAACGTTATTTATGCTTTAAAAAGTCGTATATGGACACTAGTTAGCCCCAACATATTCAAAGCTTAAAAACAATTAATTGTGCATATTTTTTTATTATTTAATGATGTGTAGCTGATCATCCATCTAAAACGTCGATTTAATCATTTAAACAGGCTTTTGAAGTTTTGGCAAAAACTCTATCCACATCTGCAAACACTTACCATTTGAATCGAGATTTACATTATTTTAAAGATCTGAAAGTTTAACGTTGTCTCGCATTTACTTGTCTCTGTTTACTAGATAAAGAACAGGAAACCGCTCACTCCGGGTGGGAAGGCAGCCGCAGCTGAGCTTATGAGCTGAGCGCACTATAAACGTCACAACCAATGAAACAGCGGCTGCTGTAGGCTTGGCCAATCACACAATGAGTACGATAGAGCTCTTCCCGCGTATCTGACCATGTGAACCTTGCCGCGAATTCAAGCTGTTCAAACTGTTTAGGCGCGCACGGAAAGTGTTAAGCTAGTTTTAGATAGTTTTTAAATATATAAATAATTTTTTTTAGGGTTGTTTATTTATTTAAGCATTTTATACGATAATGGCTACTCCTCCCAAGCGATTTTGTTCAAGTCTTGACGACGTTAATCTTAGTTTCGAAAAGAGGGCATTGAAGATCTCAATAGAGGGAAACATTGGTAAGTTGCTTTAATCAACGAAATAATATAATACAATAAAACGCACTTATTATGTTATGTAAGTGTTTAGAACAGTGTTTTTTTTCATTAAACGAACTAGTAATATGCACGAGAGCTTATTTGTACTGTAACGTTATACAGTAGCTTATAGTTAGTGCTGTTGGCGCCAAATACTGTATATATTTTGTAGAGTGAGGCTTCACAACCATCGACTATGACTGAATTGTTTTGAAATAGTTCATCAAACTTCCCTCATGTTAGGTCATAGCATTTAAAAAAAAAAAATCGGAATATTAAAATCTTAAAACATAACGTTATATAAATAACGGTTGACAACTAACGTTAAAAAATGTTTCATATCGTGACATCCAGGCTATAGTAAAAAAAAACAAACATTAAACTTAAAATGCACCAATGCTATAATTTTTGGTTTAAGCATTCTCCTGGCAATTAATACAAATATATAAACATCTAGGGAATTGTTTTAATATTTGATAATTATGAGACAACACAACTTATAATTGTTTATTTTGGTATTGTGAATTCTAAAACCTTTATTGCTGTGCAACAGCAGCAGGAAAGTCAACTTTTGTGCGGTTGTTGGATCGGGCATCAGAGGAATGGGAGATCATACCAGAGCCCATTGGGAAGTGGTGCAATGTGCAAACCACAGAGAATGAGTATGAGGTACAGTATGTCTGTTTACAAGACATTTTTATTAAGGATTGTCTTCAAACTCAGTCTCAAATGTTTAGAAAATGTTTAATAATATCCCATTCAAACCTTGTAGGAGCTCAGCACATCCCAAAAGAGTGGAGGCAACCTACTACAGATGTTATATGACAAGCCCAGTCGCTGGTCTTACACTTTCCAGACCTACGCTTGTCCTGAGTCGTGTCCGTTCACAGCTTCAGCCTCCTTCTGCCAAACTTCAGCAGGCAGAGAAACCGGTCCAATTCTTTGAGCGTTCTGTCTACAGTGATCGGTACAAACAGCTTCTCGTAACTATTTATTAGACAATAAAAAGACATATAAAAGGGTATTGAACTGAAAAAGTCTGTTTTTAATCCTCCAGATATGTGTTTGCTTCCAACCTCTTTGAGTCTGGAGATCTGAATGAGACCGAGTGGGCAATCTACCAAGACTGGCATTCGTGGCTTCTTACTCAGTTTGAGTCCCAGATTGAGCTGGATGCCATGATCTATCTTCGTGCTGATCCCGAGGTATTTAACAGTTCCTTGCGTGTTGAATGGATCACCTGTAGTAATATAAAAGTGATGTAAATGTAAGGATATACTATGATTCATTGATTTAACGCATGATCTGCAGAGGTGTATGCAGCGCCTTCAGTTCCGAGGGCGAGAGGAGGAACAGGGGATTCCACTGGAATACCTGGAGAAGCTGCATTATAAACACGAGTGTTGGCTGTCCAACCGAACAACAAAGTTAGTGGTCAACTTAATGTGCTAACTTTAATTCAGCTGTTTTCATTGATGAATTATCTTAATGGATCTCTTGTCATATATAGGTTGGATTTTGAGTATCTTAAAGACCTGCCAGTACTGGTCCTGGATGTTAATGAGGATTTTAAAAATGACAGAATCAAGCAAGAAGGTGTAATTGACAAGGTATGTATATATGGGTCTATGGACCAATGCTATTATTAAGAGTTTTGCCTCTTATACCTTTCACACTGGATGTGCAAGCAGAGCAGAGGCAGCGTTTGTAGTGTGCAGCTGAACCTCGGATTGTATTTCTGCAAATACAACGAGTATCATCCATTCTGTCATGTTTTTAAGATGTTCTTCTTGCGTGCTTTGATTTATGATGGGCAGCATACTCTTCAACCATGTTCCTCTTCTATTGTCCCACACACATATTCATATAACATGCTGTTTATGTAGCTTTAATCTTAACGTTAAGCTACTTCTAGTTTTAATCATTTAAACAGGCTTTTGAAGTTTGGGCAAAAACTCAAACTTCACAGCGCTTATTATGATTTGGTGATTGTGAAACAAAACATCTGACTTAGATGATTTTATGGTGAAATTTGAGCTTGTGTCTATTTTGAATAAGATCAACGCACTGTGGCTTTAATCCAGCCAATCTGATAGTTCACCCAAAATAAGTCATAATTTACTTTCCCTCAAGTTTTTCCAAACCTATATATTTCTTTGTTCTAATGAACACAAAAGAAGATATTCTGAAAAATGTTTTTGATCAAAGCATTGTGCGGCACTATTGACTTTTATAGTATGGAGAAAAATACTATGGATGTCAGTGATGCCCCACAACTGTTTGCCATACCTTGAGGGTAAATGATGACTGACTTTTCATTTTTTGGTGAACTATCCCTTTAACATGGGCGCCAGGGGAATAAAATGCTCTGCTTACTCGTCCAGTGTGAAACAGGCCCGTCAGTATGTTTTAAAATTGCCATGATTTGATGTTTTCCCCCCTTTTCTTTCAGGTGAAGGAGTTTCTGAGCACCTTGTAACATTTAAATGTAAATTGAACTGTGTGAATGATTGGATTCATGTCTCTGGTCATTTGAATGAATTTATGATCGTATTTTATTTAGCTTGTTGTACATAATGTATTTTTTTATAGAATAAAAGCCTCTTTTTTATACAGATTTTTTTTTTAACTCATCTGCATTGTAAACTGAAGCAGGACATGACGTCATTTGTAAAGTGCAGGAAATTTTTGGATAACATATACAGTTCAATTTTAAACCATTGGCTTTTAGTGCAGAGATTAGTATTTATATACGTTTTGTCATTAGGTCTGAAAACATTCCTTTAGGGAAAATATTAAAGTTAATATTAATACAGGGTTCCCACTGACATAGGAAAGGCCTGTTTTAAAATGGTAAATGGACTGCATTTATATAGCACTTTCACAGACACAATGTGCTTTATGTATTGCCTCACTAAAGTGCTTTATGTATTGCCTCAGTCACTCACTTATTCATACACCGACGGCGGTGTCAGCCATGCAAGGCGCCATCCAGCTCGTCGGGAGCAGTGATGATTGATCACTGAATGATGATTTACACAATTAAAAAGTTGTGGCAATAAATAAAATCTCAAAAATGCATCTAGATATTCTCTGTTCTTAAATATTTCATACTCCTGTAATTATATCTCTAATTCAGGCTGTAGGAATGCTGACTCCCTCAGTAATGAGGACCTGCTGGCTCATTCTGTGATTTGAGTTCATTATTATAATTAAGACTGGTTTCATAATTTTCAGCTTTGATGGTCAGTGTCAAATAATTTATTTCCAGGTTAATTTGATTATGTTCTGACTGGTTTACCCATTTAAAATTTAAGAAATGTAGCACTGTTTTAAATGTCATACAGACATACAGCTCGTTTGACATGAGAAACAATGAAATGCCCTTTCAATACTGTATTCATGAACAGGAATCATAATTGTGGCATGTACAAATGTCAAACAGGTTATGTGGCCCATATTCATATTTTAGACTCAAAGTGAAGAGTATTATTTTTTAACGATATTATGAGATCACTCATAAAGCCGATGGATGCAGTGCTAATAGATTTATTTAGAATATTAAAATGTCACATTGTTTTTTGAAAAATAAACCACTGTCTGTTATTGAATATTAAACCACTGTCTTGTGATTGTTCTTATGTTTCACATTCAAAATTGAGCATGTCAAATTATTAAAGTCCAAAATCATTATTTAGCTTACAATTGCAATTTTGTGAACGTTGAATTTGGCTTTTAATGTTGGAGAATTTTTTTTATCTGATTTTTAATAACTTCCAATTAGTTTTCAGTTTTAACTGCCAAGAAAAAGCTTTCCACACACTCAAAAATTATTCCATGAAGTCATAAATATTTTTTTAAATGAATCCAAGTGGCACACAGCTTCTGTACCAATATAAGAGGCTACATATGTTCATCCAGAAGAATGTGAAAAAATGTCCCTCTGAAAGAAATAAGATTTTCACAGAAAAGAAGGATATTATCCTTTGTGTACAATATTATGTACGAGTCAAAATTAAACTACAAGTCCCATAATGAAATCTTCCAGAGAAATCCGGGTATTGCTTCACCCAGGTCGGTCGCGCCCTCCTCCTAACAGTGTTATTGACACAGTTGTCGTAACATGTTAAATAGTAAGAGTTGCTTAATATCAGACGCAAAGAGATGACAGCTACACGTTTAACTGTAAACACATTAGAATTTGTATTTATTAAACAATTAGACAGTTAGTGCCCGACTAATCTGGTGCATCTAGTATTGTGATACTGTAAACATGACACCTCGGAATTTTACAAAACTTCCTAAATAATATTCTGAAACAAATTAACCTCTACTTTCTCAATAAAGACAAAAATAGGCGTATCGAGAGGGCGGGAATTTGTGACAAGCGTGCCTGCGTCCAATCGTCTTTACTAAAGGATGTTTCCTGGCGTTAAATCTTAAAGCCTTCTTGTAAACCAACCTTGACGTCGCGTACTTTCGCTTGAGTAGCGTGCGTTGCAGCCAATCAGCTTCCAGTATTTAACTCTCGCGCCCAATAACCTACGCATATTTTGAACAAGGGCGGGACAATACACAAATGGAACGAAGTAGGATAGGTTGTTAGAAAGTTAATGGCTTGGGGAAAGAGATTCTCTTCTCGCTTCAGGAGAGTTTGAGGATATTTCTGAAGTAAAACGTAATTATTTTATAACAATATAACCCCAAAGAAAGTGAAAAGACAACATTACCTTCACAAATAGACGTCTTATTTAGGAAAGTATGCAGGATGCAGTAGCCGGGACGGCAATGCTGACGGACGGCTTCGAGGACGAGATTGACTCGGTGACTCCGCGTTCCCCTGCGTTAGGGATGGGGGTTGGAGCTACACCAGGAGCCGGACTCGGGGGCCTTGGTGGAAAGAAAGTCCGCTTGTTCGGCGAGGCTGGTGGGCCCACCACAGACAGACTTGATTTCAAACTCACAGCGGCCGCGGTGTTATCGTCAGGCCCCGGATCCGGCAGCGACGAGGATGAGGTGTCTGAGGTGAGAGCGAGTCAGCCTGCTGGAAAGTGGAGAGAGTGTGTGCTAGCTCATATGCTAACTCCTGCTAGCCCTAATAGGCTTCATTCCCAACCCACCAAAACCATGGAATTAATCACCTCATCTAAAGAGGGCGACTTATCACGTCCCACATTTGACAACATATATACAACAACACTTTTGCGCGGAGCGCCGTCAGCAACTATTTTAATAGCGCTTCGCGCGACCCACGTTGCCAGTTGCGTTTCTAAATAGCTCATATTCAGGCGAGTTAGCTTAGCTTAGCACGGGCTCAGATGAAGGCTGCGATTTGGGCCTAAAGAGAACATCAGGGGGCAACGCCATCGTCTGCTAGTTAGCCATCCCAAATAACTGAACCGATTTCAACCACTTGTCACTTTAGTTTACGTCTTTAAAGTGTAACTTATCACACGTCGCGTCTTAGTGACAGTCATTTTGAAGGATGTAGAAATATCGCTAGCCGGGAGGCTAAGTGCCTCTTGGTACGTATCTAAATATTAGCTGGAAATATTAGCTTTTTAGCAAAGCTTATCTGCGTGACGGTGCCTCGCCAGGCCTTTGCCCTGTGTTGGTAAACTTAAGGTTTGACTTCGATCTGACATCTGTGTCAGTAACGTTAGATGCAGGATGGTATAACGTTCACATAACCTTAGTGTCAGGACTTGTACTTAGGCTCAAGACATGTAAATGTATCCACACAGCAGAATCTGTCATTTCATGGGACGCAAATGTTTAAACGACAAGCTTTAAGATTAGATCTATTCTTTGATGTCAGAGGGATAATCATTAGCCATTGTGATCATGAAGTGTGGCGCTGGGCTTCAGGGATACTTGTCATGTGGGTTTGTACATCAAGATGCACCTGTTGGGTCCTGTAGATGTTTAATTATCAATCCCACTTAGGAAGGTTTTCTAAAACTGTACCAACGTTTAATAGAATCAAGTGCATGCTTCCACATTATTAAAGCGTTAGAGGTATGGTCTGAATCTTAATTTTGATTAAAGGATTGTATGTATTTAACTTTTGTTGACAGATGACGTTCATTTTCAATGCAAGAATTGTAGGGGTGGGTGATATATCAAAATATAGTTTGCTTCAAATCAGGTTGTTGTGATGGCAAAAGTTTAGATATTATTGAAATTAGCACCAAATTTGATATCACCACAAAAAACAATACTAGACTAACAAATGTCTTCAGTAAAGTTGACAACTTTTTACATAAAAGTAATTGTGAGCTGTAGGACAAATAAATGTAATAGAACAGAGATGCAAATTATGTAAACAGTATTTGTTTTTCAGCTCAATCTAATATTATTAAAAAAATATTTTCATTTTTATGATCCGTTGCACCTAATGCACTAAAATATCTGTTAGTACTTGCATTTTATCTGTTTTTGTTTTGTGTATCCATTTTTTAAATTGAACTGGCATGTCTTAAAACACAACTGATAGACTTTCATAGACGAAGCACATCATGAGAGCGTAACCGCAAACTATACTGGTTGACAAATTTCTTATTTATTGTGTCTATTGGTATATCACATACTTTCTCCACAACCAAGTGTTGGCTGCAGATCAACCGTAGGCCTGTTTTTAATGTAAATGACTGAAGTCAAATGAAGTTCTCAAGGAGTAAGCTGTGCTGAAACGCTTACAAACATGCACAGTTGTATTTCAGAGCTGCATGTGATTCCCCCCTCTGGAGTACAGGGGTGTGTCTGTTGTTGCCTTTTATAACTTGTAATGGTTGCCCCCTCCCCGTGTGTTGTTGGTATTTGTTTGGAATTTAGGGGGAGGGGTATTAAAGTCGGTGGAGGTACACAGAGATGATGACAAGCTCAGGTAGGACCCCCATTCCCATGAATTCCGGCACTCTGCATGAACTTCCTGTTAGGGGTCACTCTGCTTCATCATGAGTCAGTCTGCTGTATGCTTTTGACTTAAAACTAGACTAAATATGTTTAGAAAGGTAATCATGTATGTGAAAAACAAGTTTAGCCATTCTGCAATCTAAAGTATAGCTGAATCAGGATATTCAATCAGACCTTGAAGCAGGATCATGTGAGAAGATTACATTCATTAAATTACGAATCAACACAATTTTTTAGGTACATTTTAAATTCTTGTAATTCTTTTTGATTTTTATTAGTTCTACGATGGAATTCTGCAGTTGTCTGCAGTTATACATTAGGGATGTGCAATCTAATATTCCGAATTTTCAAATATTCGATATGTAATTATTATTCGAAAAATAAAATACTATTCGAATTTTGAATACGTTGCTTTGCTGGCCGTAAATGCAGTGAGTCCATGATAAATCCTAAAGAACTAACTCGCAGTTACAATTAAATGCACTGGATGGCGCTGTGGAGTGTGTTAACAAGTTGTCTGTATTTGATCATATAATGTTGTCGTCTGCCACGCGAAGTTTAGAATTAACGTTACTTGAAAAGGATCTTACTAAACGGAATTAATTTTGATCAAATGAATTAATTAATCTGAGTTATGATATCATCACCATGAGAAATCACATGAAATCCAAACAGTCGAGTGAGGAAAGACAGCTGTTCATCATTGCATCACAACTGCAGGTAAGCGCAGCTGGACCCCGCGTGATCAAAGATGTTAACTTATCTAATAGCAAAATGATTTTGAGACACTTATTTTAAGTTTCGTTTGGGGAGACTGGTTTAAGAACAGAAAATGCAAAGTGCTGTTAGAAACACCGTCTCTTTGTGTCTCTGAAACGTCTGTCAGCGCCGCCCCTGCATGTAACGTTAGATATTATTGTTTTTCTCAACATAAACGTGAAACAATATAAAGACGATAATCAGTCATTTGGTGACTCGTGTGTATAGGTGTACGTTCTGTACGATATCTGACGCAATCTGCTTTATTAGGGTTTTTTTCCGCTCGCGCTGCTTGAGCGTGCTTTTAATAATGCTTTTATTAATATTTTGTTTACTCATAGGCCTACGGTTTAATGTTTTCAACTAAAAGAAAACTTTAGTTACTATTGTAAGCTTGTTGTGTATTGCCTAATTGTAAGCTTGTCCAGAAATGGTGACAAAAACGTAAAAAAAAAAAACCTTAAAAATAACGTCTTTTTCGTTAAACATAATTTAATAAACGAATATTCAAATATTCGATTTTTATGAGCCAGAATATTCGAATGCAATATTTTAGAAAAATGCCCATCCCTATTATACATTTGCATAGTCAGTTTCAGATATTGAGCCTTGTATCTTATTTGCGTCACTTTATATTGTGACATTGATTTGTTCTCTTAATATAGGCCTCTACTGCAAGCTATATTCATGGTTCTGAAATCTGGGAATGTTAGGGAATTTCTAAAGTGTGATTTGCATGCTTGGGAAGAAGTATGAAATTAATGAATGTTTAAGTGTGCAAATGGGAAATTTTAAAGGCAATTTAAATTGGATGGTTACACTGTTATAATCACTTCTTGTGAGCGTGTTGTTTTTCACACTTTGGTCAACATGTGGAAACCCACTATATATCCTATGCAGTCACAGAAGTGATGTTCTGGGTTCATTCAGAGACTCTGTTAAATCAATATCTGAGTCAGTCAAATGTCAGATGAAAAGAGCAGCATACTTGTAGTGGACAATTGCCCCTGTCTGCCCTCATGTCAAAATGCTTTTAAGAATTTATATTAAAAAAGCAAATTTTTAAAGTTTTAAAGTCCTCGTCCTCTACTGGATCCCTCATTAGCATCTTTTTATCTTAATGTGTTATTATGAACACCCTTACACTACAATATTTTTGACAGTAAGGTATCGCTTGTGAGCATTTGCTAGTCTGTGTGTGTTTTTTTTCTCAACACATTTAATGACCAAGATCATTCACATGACTGTGGCCTATGACACAGCATGTGTTTTAATTAATTGCATATTGCTTTCTGAAGAGGGAGTCAACTACACAGTCGTTACATGTTAACTCCCTGTCTTTGGGGAAAATGCAGATATAATTGTATAGAAACCTACAATCCCTCTACCTTGTTTTCTAGTTTAGATCCTGGCTTGTGCAGCAACATATATTATTGGTGTCTGTTTAATAGGGCTGGGAATCTTTTGGTACCAACCTCATTATTCGATTCAAATAAATTCTTGAGGTCTTAAAAATAAAATAAAATAAAAATTCTTAATTTTAAGTATAATTTTGATTTGATATGCATGGATTTGATTGTAGTTTACTGTCGTTACTTTTCTTATTTGAGTGCGGTAGGTAGACTGTTTAATCGATTCTAGAAGAAAATCTCACTGAATTAATTGTAAACAAAAGCATTGAAGCTGACTACAATCATTACTCAAATGACCGGCAGTCTTCAGTAATAAAGCAAGGCAGTCCTGAGACAAATAAAAAAACTAATTGATACATAAATTAAAATCCTTGATTACGAAAATAAGATTTTCTGCAAATATACAACTAGTAAATGAGATGAAAATTAATAAACAACAGTATAAATACAATAGACAAAATATAAAAATTATGTAGGCTAAACTTTCAGGTACAGATGTATAGTTTTATTTGGCATGTCTTAAGAAATAGGCCCTACTGGATAAAAAATGGTGCCGTCAAAGTGACCGACAGAGGTTTCGTTTTATGGACATTTTGTCGATATACCGGTCAAATATCGCCTCTTAATTAGTCAAGTTAGAGGAAAGGTCCCATTACATAAACTGGAGGCAGATTATGTAACTTAAATGACATAATCAGGTGGTATAGAATACAACATGTTGTTATACAAAGTTCCCACAGGCAAATTAATGTCACGTGACCTCCCCGGAGATGCCATCTTTGAGGGCATAAGCTGCTGTGTTTACCATAGGTGTTTACAAAGTTTTATCAGAGAATGTTGTTTTACAAACAAATATTTATTTGTGTTTATAATGTTACACAAATCATTAAGAAACAAAGCAAAACAGATTATAAAGAGACTCTTAAGTCTATTTCATTCATAAATGGTGTGGGTCCGTATGTAGTAACGAAGGAAGCACTGAGCACTGATTATGCAGCTTTTCCTCATATACATTATTTTCATGTGTACCATATTATCTAGTATTGGCCAGGAGTTTTTACACATGAGCAATTTCGGATTTTACCAAGACCGATTTTTAGGTTTGACTGTACGTGCTGTTAATGATTAATAAACTGATATCTTTAAAATGAATACTGTATTTAAAAATAAAACCTTAATACTCCATGTTAAACAGTGTTGTACTGAAAGTGATAAATGAATATTAAAATAAGTTCTGAATTCTGCAGAAAATTATTTAAATATAACAGGTTTATTTGGCTATAACCTAGAAACATGCGTACATTTCATAGAGAACACTTTACAAGTCCCATTTATTAACAAAGATGTAATTAGCTAGCTTTCATGAAAATTTCAACACTGTTTAACTTGGAGCATAATGGAATATTTTTTTACAGCATGTATTAATATTTGATCGAGACAATTGTCTTGAAAAACAGATAAAATAAAAATGAAAACTCAATTTAAAATGTATTAGTAAATGTTGAAGCTAACAATAGACAATTGTTTCTGTCGGCTGCATGAACATATCAATGTTGAAAGCAATCCCATCACTAGCTTTAAATATGCAAATTCGCTGGCTAATGATTGCATAAAAGTGACCAGCTGGAAATAAGCCATAGACTGTACAAAAAAATTGTTGTGACGCTTTGTTGTGCCATATATAAATATGAAGATGCAATTTAGGATCTGTTGCAGCAGAGATTAATAGTGAATAACTGCATGAATTGAAGAAATTAAATCAAACTGGTTTGGATGGAACAACACAGTGAGTAAATGACTAAACTTTTTCTTTAGTACACCTTACATGCTTTTTTATCAGATTTTCTTTTTTATCTAAAGAGCATGTCCATACTAAATGTTATCTCTCTGATCATCTTCAGGTTACCTCAAAACACAAGCAGATAAATATGCTGTGATTAGTTTGAATGAACCTGGCTGACATGGGTCATGTTTTGCAGAACTGTTGTGGACGAGTTGCTGTTTTGGACTTTACACACTCTGTTATTGTTGTCAGAAGTATCTCTGCCAGGCCTGCATGCATGGCTACATTTTCATTATCATTTTTGTTTTTCCCCATCAATATATAGAGTAGCACTGTTTAACGACACCTCAAGACGTAGGAATATGAGCTAGTGTTTTTGGTTTCAACCAAGTCATCCTATTGTTTTCATGATGGTTTAGGGTTACCAGCCCTTAACCCGTCTGCAACCACCAGACATGTCAGATATTTGTGCGTAATAAAGGAACTGAGCCACCTCCTCCAGTTGTTGCCTTTTGCTGGAAATGTAGCACTAGCAGTCTGTGTCTCAGTGCAGAGATGAGGTAATGAGAGTCACTTGTTTGGATGCTCTCTCTCACACACACACACACTCTCTCTTCACCCTGAGACAGATGCTTCCCAGAGTCTGAGACCAGAGCACAACAATTCCAGCCACGCTAGAGCCCTGCACATTCAAATCCTCCTGTATGCTTTTAATTACTCTTACTGCAGATGAGCTCTCTGCTTTGACCACGCCCGGCCTCGCTGCCTTACTCACCCTGCTTTTTGGGTCAGCTCCGTTTGGCAGTCCTTCATATTTATCTCATCTAAAATTGTATGACCCCTCCCTGTTTCTTGGTCTTGAAATTTCAGTACAAAAGGGTAATCTCTTGACATAATTATAAGAACAACCAGAATGGTGTTTTGTGTTTTGCAATGTTTCTGGTGGTGGCCTTCTAGATTTTGGGAAGAACCAAGGTCTCCTAAATTGTGTAACTGTTCTGTAAGGTTTGAAATTGAGTGTTTGTTCTTTCTCAAAGAAAATACAAGATTTTCTTCTTGTTCTTTTACATTAATGCTTGTGAAATGTGTGCGTCCTTCTGCCAATGTGGGTGGAATACGGTACTAAAGTATACAGACTAGCCATCAGAGCGGTAGACGTACATCTTGTTTTTTTGTTGGCTGCATGCATAAATGCTTAAGTTTGCTGATTTATTAGGGCCCGAGCACCAGCGGTCATTACTCCTGTCTTCAGTGTCACATGATCCTTTTGAAATCACTATTATGTTTCTTATTATCAATGTTGAGAACGGTTGTGTTGCTTAATATTTTTGATGAAACTGAGATGCATTTTCTTCAGTTTTTCTTTTCTTTGATAAGTAGTTAAAAATCTGCATTTGAAATGGTAAGAACATCCTATTGACAGACTACTTCTAATTTATTTTTTAAAAAGGTGAAAATATACTTTTGAATCATAGTACACTGCTCAGTAAATGAAATTTGTTTATCTTTTTTTCTGATTCTGATTTATATTGTTTGAATTATGAAATATAAAAATTTGACAGCCTCATGAATGTAGTAAAGGCAATAAAAATTGTGTATATTTGCCTATTCATTCTCTTTGGAAAAGAAACCAAAATCAAATTTCGAATTAGTCTGTCTATGAAACCGCAGCACAGGGCAGATATTCTCCTGAATGGGAGTGTTGGTAGTCTAAAACTTTATCAACAGTGTGTACTGGCAATAGCAAACAGATTTTAGCTTAACAGAATTGGATTGAATGCTTCATGCACGTCATATGCCTCCTGCGCTGTTTACATGAAGCAAGTGTTTACAACTGGGTTATTTAAGCATGCTTTTTTTTTCTATTTGCATTTCAAAAACAAAGTAAACCTTTTGGGAACATCAGGCATTGTTTGGGCAGCCTCAGATGTCACACTGGCTTTGAAGGGTTCTGTGGCAGACCACAGGAACATTTAAAATGCAAGGTTACTCTGTATTGGTTGACATATTAATGGGAAGGATATTTATTTATTTGATTGATTGTTTGAAAGTTTCCTGTTACAACCAAAGACTTTTGTTGTGATTCTTCTCATCATATCATAGTATTTAAATTATTAGTAGTAATACAGTGAATTTGATCTGCCCGTGAAGCAACAACAGTTTTCAAAATTGATAATTAAAAGAAAAAATCTTGAGTACCAAATCGGCATGTTTGATTTGTGAAAGATCATGTGACATGAAGACTGGATAAATCCAACTTTGCCATCACAGGAATAAATTAAATTTTAAAATGGAGAGGAGTTATTTGAAGTTTGTAAAAATATTTCACAATATTACATTTTTAATGATTTTATCAGATAAATTCAGCTTTGGTGAGCTTTGAAAGAGACTTCTTTCAAAAACAAAAATCTCACTGCAGGGCTCCAGACTGCAACCAATTGTAATTTTTTTTTTTACACGTTAAATGTGGAGGGGGCTTATCAATGATTCTGTAATGTGTGGTAGGCCAATGAGTGTGAGAAGAATTAGGAGTGGCCACTGTAAGTGGTTAATGTGTGGAGGGGGAGGGTCAATAATCGAGCGCGCATTTAAACGTCTGTGGGAAGGAGACTGAGATTACCTAACAAGCGAACTATTGACTCGTTCTTCCAACCTGTGGCTAGTGTGAGGGTTAAATTCACTTGCTGGCTCCCCAAATAATATTACAACAGCGATAATCAGAAAACGTGATCAAAACGATTAGGCCGGTGACACATTGCTGCGTGCCGGCTGCGTCGCGTTTTCTGTCTTTGTACAGCAGAAATGTGTCCGACGCGGCGCTTGTGCTGCAAGGTGACGTACATGAAAGACTTATTGTGGGCTCCCTATACTTCATATTAACCATAGTCTAAAGCATACTGATAGACACTGTCAGCAGTATTGACAGCAAAATAGACATAATATTTCATTGCAATATTTGAATATTGATAATTTATTTTTAAATTATATTTATATCTGAATTTGTCAACCTAGACTTTCAACTAGGGATGGGCATTCGATAAAATTTTCTTATCATTAATATTTTTATATTCAAATGTATTTATTTAACTTTTTATAAATTAAAAATGCAATGAAAATACAAAAATACAGCGTGTATTTTCCTCGATTAGATCTTTATTACAAGATGATCAACTTGTTGCAGTTAAACTGGGCGTTCGGTTAGGCTAAATTTAAAGATATGCACGGCGGTGTCTAACGCAACTAAACCTGCAGCTGCGAGTTGGCCCTCGCGAGACCCTCGTTTGTTCCAAAATAATAAATGATAAAAAAAATAACTTAACCATAATAATATTTAATCTGACAGGTTTTGTCAAAATGGAACTTCGACTATCCAAGGCACGGAGTCGAGAAAGGGTGAGAGAGATTAGCCTACCTACCTAACAACCAATTAGGCTAGGCTACTTAAAGCCTCATAAAAAATAACTCGCACACAACTTCTGCTCCAGTCTACTGACTTTTATTGAGAAAGATAAGCATGTTGATGACATGATCTGGGTCAGACGCGACCGCAACCTGCATGGTGGCCGCCAAGCCTTGTTTGCACTTTCGCCTGACTCTTCAGCGTCGAGTCTCTGCAGACTGCACGCGCATCTCCCCAAACAGACAAGGTGTTTATGCTCGACGCACTCGCCCTGACTGTGAAACTCCGAATACCGCAATGTTGTCATTTTTGCCGCGCACGCCTTCATGCTCGTGCAGACGCGTCAAATGTAAACAAATGCTTCAGTCCAGCCGCTGAAAACACCGCTCTGATGAGGGGACTGACGTTGCCGGCGGGATGCATCCAGGATGCCTCCGCGCTGAACGTCACCAGCCCGGGGAACACGTTCACTTTTCACTCACACTACGCAATGCAGCAGTAATTGATGAAGTGCATCGTGCATGCTAGAAATAGAACCAACGCCTATTTTTTCACGCGACGCACAAGGGTGTTGAAAGCGTTTCCAGGCAAAATAGAATAGGAAAATATGTTTATATGTTATTTTGTACACAAATACATATTAATAAATTTATATTTTCTGCTGGTTCCTGCGGTGTAACATATCGAGTACCACCCCAAAGTTCCTAGTTCCTACGCGGCTATAATAATGTGTGTTATGGGGTGAACCATGTTTGATTTTTGGATAATTATAAAACGTACTGGAGAAGTTCATTGTATTTATTATGTAATTAAGATTATTTTGTGGCTTAAATTACATGGTACTCAAAAACCTACATGTTTGGCTTGTCAAAAAGTGGTTGCAAAATCTTTCTTTTTTTAAATTTATATTTTTTTTTTTTTTTTTTTAACCAGGAAAGAGCACAGTTGTTTTATTGTCTGTAATGAAAATTTCGGTATACCTGTACTTTCTGAAAACACAGCTGATGGCTTTTGGGATCACCGTGCTTGTCTAGTCTGCCCAGGTTTGTAGCCATTGTGCTTCTGCCTACACTAACAAGCAGCCCAATTCCTCCAGTACCTCACAGTCAGTGTGGGATGTCCTACCCTCCCTGCGGGTGTTACGGAGGTGTGTGGAGGTCAAGGACACAGGGAGAGAAGAGGGAGGGGGGAACCCGCTGATCAGCTCATCTTAATGCTTACAGTAATTCAAAGGCTGAAAGGCTCAGGGCCTAAATAGCATGCAGCTTTCCCCCAGCTGCGTTTAAGAGAGAGGGGTGGGCCTAGGGGTGGCTGATGTGAACTTTGTGACTAGTGCCCTCATTTGTGTTTAATTACCGCTCCCTGTTCAAGGGGACACACCATATGTGCAGCAGCATTTTTGTTATAGAGGCTAGGGGTGCTCGATATTGACAAAGGTGATATTGCGATATTAATTTCGATATTTTTAAATGGATGTAAAACTACAAAAGTTATTGGAAAACGCATAAAAAAATAAAACAAGTTTTCTTACAACATAAGGTTTATTTCAACTGATAATTTTATTGGACTGGTATCACATGAATAAATAAATAACCATGTCTACAGAACAGGACATGTTTTACTGGTTGTATGTACACTACAGTGTAAAAAACAAATAAAGAACAAGTCTACAGAACATACATTTTTGCATTTTTTTTTTGACCGGATCGCAAAAAGACCAGGTGCAAATGCCCTCCGGAACGCATTTGAGATGTATTTGAATCTGATCGCTCAAACCACTTCAGGAGGAGGTCTGGGCCGCATTCCAGACGAAACTGGACAAGTGTAAATGCATCTGTTGTTGAAACCACATGTAAAATTTACTCCTCCCAAAAATGCTAAAAATGAGAACATGTTACTGGCCACATGTCATGTTATGGCCAGATATGACAATGCACAAAACTGCAACATGCATCACCGCAGCTGAGCATCTCATCAAGCCAATGCGCAAACTGTCGCAAATCAAAGTGAAAGTCAGTCGCAGATGCTTTGATAAAGTATAATAGTGGGAACATTGATCTTGAAAAGGGTGTCGTCGTGTAACTGTCGTAACCGTACGTCATGCGCTGTGTGAATGCTGAATGGAGAATGACTGAGGAGAGGTGAGTTTTAGTTAACTTTAACTTAGTGCGAGTTGTGAGATGCCAATTGCCTTTGTGAGTCTGTCTGGCCTCTGCATATAATAACTTCAGTTGTGAGCTATCCCTACTTTTCTTCCTGAATCAATGTGTTACAAACTGTACTTCAGTTTCTTTGCGAGGACACTGCCTTCTCTTTCGGGTTAAACTTTCCGTGACTGCACAACTGGGTTATAGGTTCCTGGGTTGAGGTGACACATGGGTTGAAATTGTATATGGTCTGTGGATTGTGTGAATATAATGCATTTAATACAATCTGGCTTTTGGTCAACATAAGACAAACATATTGGTCCGATTATTCATAAGGGAGTTTAGGCCATGCAAATTAGGGAAGTTTCCAGGAAAAATAACAAGCCAGGAGGGGTCTGGGAGATAGGACAAAAAACAAAACAAAACGGGAGAATCTCTGGAAAAATGGGAGTGTTGACGCGTATGAGCTAAGTTATTGTTAGAATACAGCTGGATTTTGAAGGTTAGCATGCTATATACAGCTAGTAGTCAATATCGATGCACTCTACTTGGTTTTGACCAATGTTTGGTTTCTTTCTTTGCCGACTCAAATTGTGTCGTGATCTCGCGTGAGAACTTGTCACATTCGCAATGTTCAATTAGCTGACAATTTATTTAATTTAACTTAAGTAATTTCTTGTCAACAATTAATTGATAATTTAGGGCCATATGATTTCCGTGAAGACGAAAATCGCGGACGAAATTGCGGAACTGGCCAATTAACGCGGAATCTAGTGTTAACACGGAATTTCGTCGGATTTTTACATATTTGGTTTGAAATTCTGTTTTTGTGTGGGAGATGAACGCATGTCTGGTGAAAATGCAGACCGGGGGAAGCAAATCTGGGCGACACAAACCCCTCAACCCGTCATTTCAGCTCCAACGACGAAATCAAATTAATGAAAGCATGGCTTTCTAAAAGCATACTATTTTTACAACTAAAATAACAGTCAAGGGTAAAAAAACCTAATTCCCAAAAATTAAAACTTAAAAAACGGAAGTTGGAAAAAAATAAAACGGAATTTGGGAAAAAATAAAACTGATTTCATAGGGCCTCTGTTGATTAACTACTTAACTGTTTATTCATGACATAAATAACGCTTAAAATTAACATGTCTAATCATGCCCCCTGACTTTCATACAAAGCTTCAAGTATACCTGGGTTTTATCAGAGACAATTTGTATAGAGACATGCCTCAGTCCTCAATAGAACTATATAGGGAAAACCCGTAACGCCTCAAGTGTACCTGGGTTTTATGCATACTTAAGCGTGATTGGCATAGCATGTGCCTAACCGCATGTATTCCGTACGTTCGTCTTGTATATCGAGTAGCCTAGGCTTTGAAATTCGTCTGTAAGCATAAGGTAAAAACTCAGGTATACTACTATTTCTATTACTATTTAAGTCCACATGCACACAAACTGGGCTGCACACTGATTTTGTGCATTATGCATCAGCATTATGTACCGATGACTGAGTGGAACATGGACAAGGAAGTATACTTTTGGCTTTAGTGTTTGCATTAAAACTGAAGTGTTCTTTGGACTTAAGCATACCTTTGTGAACGCTTCAGCTGCTACTACAGGTGACGCACCTTATCAAGCCACACATACAAAATGCATGAGCTAAATGCACAGGTCACGTTTTGTTTTCAAAGACAGCTGGACAATGCAAAAGAACGTCGGGTGTCTAAAATAATGTAGGGTTGTCGAGACGTGTGATTCAAAGATGAACTACATTTAACTTGACAGTGTTGACTTGACAGAAACATACAGCAATTTTTTTAATATATTTTTCCCATGTGTTTACACAATAATTCTGATGCAGTTCAATAACATGTCTACTTAGACCAATAATGTTTCTGGCATATGACAGTTTCTGTCATAGTCCATATTGTACCAATGATATGGGAATATGTGGACTTTGTCATGTTTATTCAATGATTTTGTTTACTTTAGAGCAAATGTTGATATACCAATTAATCAGATTTAAATGCTTGCATGTCATTCATTCAAGTGGAAGTTTGACTAAAGGGTGATTTTAAAGGTTTTGTTTCTTTACCAGAAACAACTGAACTTTGCTGGTGTCAGTGATTGTATGGTGTACATTATCTGAGGATCAGTGTGAAGCTCTTGTATAATTTCAGCACTTTCTGATGTATGGTATTGTCACACTGAGGAGTCTTTGTATTCATTGAAGCACAGTAGACCAGATTCATTTTTCACAATTCAGGCCATAGTCTGCAGATTCTGATAGACAAAAATGCTGCTCATTACATGGCAGATAATCTCTTTTTTAAACCAGATTTCCTCCTTCAGACTAATTGAAGTTGCTTCATGAGTTAATTTTGCTATATAAAAATGTGTGCAAAAGCACATCCTTTTCTTTTTCTTTTCTGGTTTGGTAAATATAAGCAGACAGTTGCTGACACTGACTCTTTCCATGCAGGTGGAATCGTTTATACTAGACCAGGAGGATCTGGATAACCCCGTACTAAAGACCGCTTCAGAGCTTCTCCTATCCAGCGCAGCTGACGGAGCCGACCTCCGAACAGTAGATCCAGAAACACAGGCCCGGCTCGAGGCATTACTAGAAGCAGCAGGTACATCCTCCGGCCAACCCTGATGTGATCGCATTAAGCCTAATGATTTATCATGTGTCTCTGCATGCATGTGCTCACACTTGTTTATTTAACATGCCTTCACAGTGCTGAGCATGAGACGTGCTTTTGTTTCTCTGTGTTTTAGGTTATTGAGAAAACTGTTACAGAGGTCTTTCAAATGGCTTTTTGTTGCCACAAAATTCCCCACAAAATCATAGCACAGTAACAACTAGAAATTGCAAGGCCAAATCGTTTTAATTAATGGCTCGATCACTAATTTATTAAGACGTCATTTGCCACCACCTATTGGTGGTTTAATTTCATGTTTAAAAGTATTATATATATATATATATATATATATATACATATATATATATATATATATATTGGTGTGTGTGTGTATATATAAAATCAATATATTATTTATTTGTTTAAACATCCATCTCATACATTATTTATTACAGTAACTTGTTTAATGTTATTGACTGCCCTTGAATTTGACATAAAATGCATATTAATTGGCCTGGCCTAATTAACACTTTGGGTAAATATCACAAACATGCAAATTTAAACATGTAAAAGCTGATAGTACACTAAGAATATAGCTTTTATTATTATTTGTTTTTTACTTGAAGCAAACATATTTTCCCTTAATTTTCTTGTCAGAGTGCACCAGAAAGCTTAATTTACAAGTTAAATTCACTAAAAGTATCTCATGGGGGACGATGCCCTCAGATGCCCTCAACTATACTTTGTAAACATCACCCTTTTCACCACTTGTGAGTTTGCAGGTCGGCATAATATAAAAAAAATCTGTAATTATAATAACAGTACTGCAATTTTAGATGTATTGATACTGAAATAACTTAAGTGATTCCAATACTCATTTCTGCAGTATCAATACATGAGACGAGGTGTTTTCTTGCTCTCTATTCTGTTCAACAGTGAGTTCAAACACACCATCCTCCTTGCGCTCCAGTTGAATAGTGTTGGTGTTAGAAGGTGTACATTTCAGCATGTGAAAACTGGGACTGTGCTTTATTTTACTCATTTTTACTAAATGTGTTTTTTTTGTGCTCACATTTAAAGTGCAAGTCCTTCAGAGCACATCCATTCATGATTGAAGTACTCCATCTCCAGGGTTAATGAAGTCCTTCTGAAGTGAAGCGACACGTTCGTAAGAAAATATCCATTTTAAAACCTTATAGGCTAAAATAACTTGCTTACGGCAAATGGCCTACGTAAGTCGACCCACAACGACTGATTAACATATCTAGTACACCCAAACAAAATCAGATATTGTAAAAGGGCAAAATCGGACCCCTTTGAAAGGGCATCGCTTAGAAACATGTGCGAGCGATAAACTTCAATTACTAAGCAGCACTGGTCCGATTGGGACAATGACCGTCTGTCAACTCTTACCATCGGGCAGTCCTTATTGTCGAGCCCTGCATTTGAATCTAGTCCACCATCTCTTACGTGGCCTGTGTAGCCTATGTCTGTCTTTTTCTCACATTGCGTTTGTGTGAGGAAAAAGTGACAGAGGGCACTCTCAGCCAAGCAGCAATGAAATTGTCTGTGATAAACTTTTTTTTTGCCTCTAACTCAATCACAGGCATCTGAAATCGTACAGTTAACTAGCCACTTGATAATTATAGATTTTTTTTTGTCGCCTTGCATGAAATTTGTTCTCATGTGAGTTGTTTACTGGTGGATAATTGTGGAGAGTTTTAACAGACTGATAGATTTTCTAAATATTTGCAATAGAGCCAGACCGATATATCAGCCGGCCGATATTAGACATTTTCCAAGGTATCAGCAGTTATAATGGCCGATAAATTAATATTTCTAAAAATAAAGATAATAACGGACGAAACACGCTTCAATCATCTCTCCTTGGCCTGTTAAATTGAAAATGGATGTTCTACAATTTGCAGTAGGACGTTATCTAATATCTATTGCTAAATTATGGCTCATCATAGACTAGCTAACCTTGCATTGTAATTATAAGGTAGCTTATAAGGCAATGTCGGGACTAATTATTATTTTATTTATCAGAACTTTAATATATTTTGATGTTCCTCTGTTCTGTTGTGACAATAAAAGAAACAAGTTTCTTTTTAAAATGCTTTATCATATTATTTTAGTTAAAACTCATAAATAACTACAAATAACTATGTTAGGGAAATCTGATAATGTTTTGTTGCACGTTTCTAAAAAATAAAAATATCGGCCGATATATCAGATTTTAAAACACAAAAATATTTGTATCTGTATCGGCCTTCAAAATCCTTTATCGCTCTGGGGTCTTAATTTGCAAGAAGTTGCAGCTCTAACAAAAAAGCAGATCTTTTTCAAAACTACAGAGTGCAGCCACAATGTTAATCTGTTTCTTGTAAATGTAAATTTTATTATGAACCATAAAGCCAGCGCTGTATCTGGGTCTCTTGGCTGAAAAGCTCATGGTTACAGTATATATAAATCTACCACTGATTGAGCAGCACAGAGGTTTTTAGATCACACAGAAATATCTGTATACAGAGAACTAGCACTTAATATAGCCCTGCAAATCCTTAAACATTCTGTAGTGTTTCCTCCTTATGGCTCACTGAGCTTTTGTTGCATACAAGTGCTGATGGGCTTAGGATCAGTGTCACATGGTTTGTGTGCATAACATTTTATAATTGTTTTATTATAAACTAGAAAGCTGGTGCCATGTTCTGTTGAGCTGGTCTGTGTTGTGCCGTTGTGTGGGATGAGTTGGTTTGGGTGAGGCCCAGCGTGTTAGGCCTGATTCTCTACACTAGCCTGCCCTGCCCTGTGAGTGGATAGTTATCTCGCAGAAGAACCAAAGGGGAGATTAGTGGCAACAATGGATTTCCATACAGCAGCAGCAGCATCGCTCATGACTCAGCACTGGCCTTTAGTACACTTGTGTACTGTCTGTGTGTGTGTGTGTGTGTGTGTGTTCATCTGTGTCCATGAGCATCACTTGCTTTTTTCCAGCTTGTGAACATGTCTTTCTGTCTGGTTGTTTGTTTATTTCTTTGTGCTTTGTTATTATCTTGCTCTTAGTTGTGCGCCTGCTATGCTATTCATAAGTTACCTACTGTTTACACATGCTTTGACGTGTTTTCATTCCACCTGAACCACATGTTGTGACTAAACACATCTATACCACGTGGTTTACCTGCTACCATGAGCATTATCTGTTTTACGTCATCATAGGAGGGCAAATACTGCTCTTCCTCGTTGAGGTTAAATCACTTGAACTCTACCACTGTACAGTTGGCTAGTGGCATATGCTCAAATACAGCCGTTTTCATGAAAATCCAAGGTGGAATTAAAAACAAACTGATACAATTTGAGGGTTGGGAATGGTGCATAACATACACATTTCAAGGCGTAAACAGCCCTTGTTTGACAGTTTAGAGGTTGTCCAATTTCTGCCAAAAATAGCTTTTATAACTTTCAGCAAAAATTAAGATTTTTTTTGTATGTTTTGCAAACTCTGTTTACTGTTTATCTGCTATCATCTATATTTTTATCCTCACTTTAACACGTCTGTATGGATGAGTCATTGAATCATTGACTCTTATCGATTTCATTTACACTTACCCATGCAACACTTATTTTGTTGCAAAAAAGAGCAAACAATTGTTTGTTTGAGTGTTAACTTGATTTATTTTTTATGTTGATTGAATAATAGCTAATGTTTGAACGTTAATCAAGTAAAAGTGTATCAGGTTTTGTCTGTTTTGTTTTAACGTTATCCATTGTCTAGGCAACTATGTCACAAAATACAATAGTATTTATTCAGCTAGCGTTTAGCTAACCCGAGTGTAAACAGCACTAGGTGAAGCCATGTACATAAACGACGATTTGAGACAAGTACATTTAAATTTAATATTAAACTGTGCAAATGGCGCTCTGAGGCGCGGCAGGACTTTGCCATACTGAGCCGTACCGAGTGGAAAAGCGGCATTAGTAAAAACATTTTTTTGGATAGTTTTTTTTTATTTATTTTTTTTATTATTATTATGACAAGCAGAAATGAAAACAAGCCGAAATGAAATAGCAGTTTTAGCTAGAAATAGCTATTTTTAAAATGTAAGGAGTAGACGGTAGCCTACAGATAATTGCATGAAAATGAAGTTAAAAGTCGACTTAAAATAATTACTCCAGTAAAGTATAGATACTAAGGATGCAACGATTACAGATTTTGTAAGTACGATTATTGTCTGAGAAATAATCACGGTTTAAACGATTATAATGCATCAATTAATTTCACAACACTACTAATGTATAATATCACATGAACACTCAACACTAGATTTTTCTGTGTTATTTATAGCTGCCACAACATGGTACAAATTATAAAATGACAAACAATAATCAACCTCCTTCTTTGTAAATAAAGAGAATAGTGCTTTGTAGTTCTTACATTCAGTATTTTCCTTTTAAAAATAACAAAAAGGGCTGCAGGACTCTTTGATTGAAATAGAAATAGATTGAAATTGTCAGTTTGTGAGAGTGGGAGGGACGGCGAGAGCAATTTGTGTGCAGCTCTACAGTAATTAAAAAATTTTTTTACCCATATATTAAATAATTTTTACAAATCTGTAAATCATTCCGTGGCGGTCAGCGGTGATATTGTGGCGGGCCGCCACAAATTAATGAATGTATGGCAAACCCTGCAGAACTAAAACCGCATGGTGTGAATTTGGCTAACCGATCGTTGTATTTCCTGTGTGTGAGTGTGTTGGGCCTGTACTAACCAAGGATGCGTTTGTTCTTGCTGGATGGCGTGTGGTGCTGGTGTGGGGCTGGATGCTGCAGGCATTGGTAAACTCTCCACTGCCGATGGCAAAGCCTTTGCAGATCCAGAGGTGTTACGCCGCCTGACGTCGTCGGTGAGTTGCGCTGGATGAGGCCGCCGTCGCCCTCACCCGCATGAGGGCCGAAAACACACTCAACGCCAGCCAGGCTGACAAGTAGGCATCTTTTCTCACACATACAATTTCTTCTCCTGTGCCCACACATCATGATGCAACACTCATGTTCAACCAGCAAGAATTACTACCTTTAAGCTTTAAGCTGAGCAATATTAAATGTGTTTTAAGCTTTGTCTGAATGTTTAAAGTGCACTTGATATTTGAAACCTCTAATTAGACACAAGCAGCTGTATGAGTCTTCTTGTTCCTCCTTGAGTTAGAGTAGTTAGATTAGCTTCGCCTGCACAGTCGCAGTAATTGTAGTAGTCTGGTTATTTTTAGCCGTAGCCTGGCTGAGGCCTGCTCGGACGGCGACGTGAATGCGGTGCGGAAACTGCTAGACGAGGGACGCAGCGTCAACGAACACACAGAGGAGGGCGAGAGCCTGCTGTGTCTGGCCTGCTCAGCTGGATACTATGAGCTTGCACAGGTACCGTGTACAGACTCGGACACAGTGTTTTGTGCTTCCAAACTTCCAAGCCTGAAGCTTTCCTTTCAGTTGCTAACAGCCAAAATAACTTCTTGTCACATACATGAAATTAATTATAATTAAAATCAAATAAATAATTGAAATGTTAAGTTTATTTGTGCAATTTTACCACTTGAAGCAGAATTGAATACATTTTTTTTTTTTAAACATTTCCTTTTTTTTAACAAACAGGTAGTTAGCAAATCTTGGCAACATTTTTTATATTATTGCTAAATGTTTATCTATATTGTCACTCTTTTAGCTCTCTCTCTATATATAAAGGTCACACTTTACAATAAGGTTCATTAGTTACTACATTAGTTAACATTAACAAAGAATGAACAATACTTCTTCAGCATTTGTTAATCTTTGGTAATGTTAATTTCAACATTTACTAATACTGTATTAAAATCTTGTTAACATTAGTTAATGCACTGTGAACTAACATGAACAAACAATGAACAGCTAGCTAACGTTAACTGAACGTTAACAAAGAATAACAAATACAGTAACAAAAGGTTAGTTCATGTTAGTTAATGCATGAACTAATGTTTAATAAATGAACCTTATTGTAAAGTGTTACCATAAAGTTGAATATATAGTTTGTCCAACTTTAGCCGCATGCATTCTGGACACTCACAGAGTTTGAAATATAATGTATAGCAAATCTCAACTGCTTGTATTGTCGCAAAATGTAAGCTATATTATCGCCCACGTCTTATCTTCTATATGCGACTTAAGGCATGACGATATTAAGATATAAGAAATAAACGTCATGAATTTTTTTTTTGTAGCCTACAGCTTTAAAAAATAAATAAAAATTATATATATTTTTTATTATTTATATATATATGTGCTATACAAATAAACTTGTCTTGGCTAGTCCCTGTTTATTATCTTATTATTCTTATATCAAAAAAATCAAAGCTACTATCCTTTATATTTATACCTTGATACCTCTAATAAATTTAAAAAAAAAATGTACACCCTATTTCTAGACCAATCGTCCCATTCCTGACTGCAATTGGTTATGGTGCTGTTAGTGGTGAAGAAATTGCATGCTTTACCTTCAATTTTCAGTTTTAATTGAAGTATGTACTGTGGTTATCTGAGAAGAATGTCTGTTGATTTGAGTTTGGGGGTTGTAGGTCTTGCTGGCCATGCATGCTAACGTGGAAGACAGAGGGATCAAAGGAGACATCACGCCACTTATGGCTGCTGCAAGCGGTGGTTACGTCTGACATCGTCAAACTGCTCCTAGTGCACGGAGCCGATGTTAACGCACAGTCCTCAACAGGTACAACCAATTTTTTGTAATAAATAAAAACAGTGTGAAATGAAAGTGGGCTGAAATGGACCACAAAGAGTAAAGGACATTTTCACTCTTGTGCAAGACTACAAATGCATGCTTGCAAATACACCTTGTTCATCCATTTCCTTTCCCTTTCTTGCAGGTAACACAGCATTGACATATGCGTGTGCAGGAGGCTTTCTGGATGTAGTAAAGGTGTTGCTGAAGGAGGGTGCTAACATTGAAGATCACAATGAGAACGGTCACACTCCTTTAATGGAGGCTGCCAGTGCAGGCCACGTGGAGGTTGCTCGTGTGCTCCTGGAGTATGGCGCTGGAATCAACACACACTCCAACGAATTTAAGGAGAGCGCACTCACACTCGCCTGCTATAAAGGTGCATCTCATTGTTTCATAGACTGTTTACATGCATAAGATAATAATCAGAAAATGGTCTTATTCTGGTTAAGGGAATTAGGTTAATGCACTAACAATCAGACTAAGAACTTAGAATTCGAAAACGATAAAGTTACCCATATGCCTGTAGTAATCTGAATTTTGTATGTTGTAAAAAGCTTTTTCAGAAAATACACTGTAACTGATCATTCATGTTTACCTACACATTAAAACAAAGGTAAATTTGGGTGGTGATAATTAAATACAAGAACAATTTTCCTAATGCCCTTGTAATAAATAGTATTTGTAGTAAAGAATTGCAAGAAAAAAACAAACGATGTTGGGTACAGGACCGTTCAAAAGTTTGGGGTCAGTAAGGTTATTTTTTCCCTATAAAAAATAGTTATTCTTTCACTTATCAATGATACATTAAATTTATCAAAAGTGATGGTAAAGACAATGTTACTAAATAAATTTGTTTTATATATGGTAAAAGCCTTTCCTTTTTAACTTTCTGTCCATCAAAAGAACCCCTAAACTTGTCTACTGGAATATTCCAATATCTGTGGTTTGTTATTTCTGTATTTTCATAGTAAAGACTTAACCAGAATATAGACCTTATATGGACAATGTTGGGCATGCAAATTATGTTAATTGAAATAGTATACTGAACTTATATTATGAAATCAATCAGTTTGGTACATTTTGGAGTGATTGACCGTATCCTGCATATCCTCAGGGCACTTGGACATGGTCCGGTTTCTCTTAGAAGCAGGGGCCGACCAGGAGCACAAAACAGATGAGATGCACACTGCTCTCATGGAGGCCTGCATGGTAACACCAGCTTTTATGTTCACAGTCTTGTAGGTACTTCTTCTGATGTTTGTACTGGTCTTTTGAGTTGTTATCCTCATGGTTGTCCTGTGTAGGATGGGCATGTGGAGGTGGCACGGCTGCTATTGGATAGTGGGGCACAGGTAAACATGCCTGCAGACTGTTTGAGTCGCCTCTAACGCTGGCTGCCTGCGGGGTCACGTGGAGCTGGCAGCACTTCTGATCGAGAGGGGGGCCAACCTGGAAGAAGTGAATGATGAGGGCTACACTCCACTTATGGAGGCAGCTCGTGAGGGCCATGAAGAGATGGTAGCACTGCTCCTGGCACAAGGTACTGGGGTCATCTCGGTTTTGAAGACTTCGCTCTTAGGATTTAAGTCAATTGCACAACCAGAATCCGTTAAAAACAATAATGCTATCTCAAAGGGATAACTTGGAAATACAAAGTTTGCATTGTTAAAAATGTTTGTTTTTGAACTTTGACTTTCTAAATGTTTAGTTTCCTTTTGCAAGTTCATTCTTGTTCACGAACTGAAAATCGGTCTATTGTTTGGTTTAGGTGCAAATATTAACGCACAGACAGAGGAGACGCAAGAGACTGCGTTGACTCTAGCATGTTGTGGAGGTTTCCTAGAGGTGGCAGATTTCCTCATCAAAGCTGGGGCGGACATTGAGTTGGGTTGCTCGACCCCACTCATGGAGGCTGCACAGGAGGGGCATCTGGAGCTGGTCAAATACTTGTTGGCTGCAGGTAAGGCTTTGCTTTGGATGCAATTCTTCAAATTTCTTTGTCCTGCATATGACGTAATGTGTTCACAGACTTTTATCTCTCTGTTCAGGAGCTAATGTCCACGCCACAACAGCCACGGGTGACACAGCTCTGACGTATGCGTGTGAGAATGGACACACGGATGTGGCCGACGTGCTGCTGCAAACAGGGGCTGACCTGGTTTGTGGATATCCTGATATACCATGATTGCATTTTATTTTATTTTTTTTTTTTTCATTTTGAGATTCATAAAATTAAAGCCTGTTAAAAGGTGACTGGTCTGTGTTTCTCAGGAACATGAATCAGAAGGGGGCAGGACTCCACTGATGAAAGCAGCCAGAGCAGGACACCTGTGCACTGTGCAGTTTCTCATCAGCAAAGGCAAGTTGTGACGTCCCAAGCTAGGTCTGCAGCAAACAATCAATTAGATTGACCCAGTTGTTAATTGGGTCTTTGCAATCAGCGTAGTGAACATTCAGCAGTGACACCAGTTTGCTGTAGAAAAATACTTGCATGGGGTCACCATGTTAAATGTTTAAGGTCATGAGCTTATAGTTCGGGCCTGTTTTACACCTAGTCACTTCATGTGTTATTACTTATCGAATATCTCTGATTAGTTAAAACGGTTCCATTTACACGGCACATAAATGAGTCTACACAAAACGAAATAAATCTTCAATTCCGCCGCTATATGCAAATTTAACGGAGTTCACATCAACGAAAGCAACAGATATGAGCTGCATTTTATTTATCATCAGCTAATTTCAAGATCAAAGACCACAATAGGAGAGAGCGTGGCATCAGCACTGGTAAGATCATTTAGTCTAACTACTTTTAATGAAGGTGATTGTGTTTTGATCGTATTCGACTTTGTTTCATTTGTGGCAGTTTGCGCATCTGCTTGCTGAAGAGATACTCCGCTACGCCATGACAATGAGTGTTGCATCAGCGCTGTCATATCTGATTAGAACATGTCATATAGCCTATAACGGGCACTCGCGTTTATTTTATTTTTTTACTTTTCCGGAGAAGTCAAATTTACATATGTTTCAACAACCATATACATTTACACACTTGTCCAGTTTTTTCTGGAATGTGTTAACTCCGTCTCGAAAGCGTTTCGGAGGGCATTTACACCTGGTCTTTTCACAATCAAATCCGTGAAAACGCATGAAGTGACCAGGTGTAAATAGGCCCTTTAATTTTGCCATGTTGCTCATCCCTGCAAATAAAATTATATATTAATATATAGTAATTATATATTAATAAAGATCTTAATATTAATATAATGTAACACGTCTAGATGTTGAAAGACAAAATAAGCATGTAAAGTTCATAAACCCCATGGTTGAGTACATTGTACAAGTGTATAGAGCGTCATTTGTTGCACAGCTATTGTTTTCGTGTTTATTTTATTTTATTTTTTTTTTTATTTATTAGGGACCATGTACAATCTATAACATAAATGTTGCCATTTAATGCATTGTACCAGAGTTAGCCATAGGCTATTTTACATCTGCAGTCCCCATGGCCCATATGGCCCATATAACCATGCATTATAATAAATAAGGTTACTTTATGACATTTTAGATACTAAAAAACATTTTTATGACTATCAAATAAAGACCCACTATTAATGACCTTTTATGTTAGCTTCTGTTCCCTCTTATTTTGCATTGTATTTTGTAATTCAACCACACATTTTTGTCTGCAGGTGCTAATGTTAATAGAGCCACAGCTAACAATGATCACACAGTGGTTTCTCTGGCTTGTGCGGGGGGCCATCTGGCCGTGGTGGAGCTGCTGTTAGCCCATGGTGCTGACCCCACACACAGATTGAAGGTGAGGGTTCCAGAGAATGACACTGCCCAGATGCTCACGGGTAATAGATATGGTCACACTTTGGTCAGTTCTCTGTGTTAATCAGAGTTTCTCTTCTACTCACAGGATGGCTCCACAATGCTGATTGAAGCTGCTAAAGGTGGTCACACTAATGTGGTGTCCTACCTGCTAGACTACCCAAACAACATCCTGTCTGTCCCAGCCCCAGACATGTCCCAACTCACACCGCCCTCTCATGACACTTCTCAGGTGAGCAGAAACATGCTTTACACTATCCAACAGTCTAAGCATCACTACAAATTAACCTCTTTAATTTACCTAATGCTTTGAGAGATTAAAATACCTATTTGTGGAGAGCCAAGTGTATGCAACACAAATGTATATTATATAATAGTTATACATTTTCTTTAATTGTCAATTTTGTTTCACTTGCAGGCCCCTCGAGTCCCATTTCAAGCCCTGGCTATGGTGGTGCCCCCCCAGGAGCCAGACAGAGTGCCCTCCACCATCCCCACGCCCCCACCCGTTACAAGCAAAGGTTAGTTTGACTGGAATTTCTGGTAGTTATTCTAATCAACTGGGTGTTTTACTCAAGATGACGTACCACTTATCAAAGTGGCTATAGTTTTATTGTTCACTGTCAGTGCAAATCTGTTTTTGTGCATATCCAATTCAGAATCCAATCGAATGGCAAAAAAAAGAGTGTATTTAGCACATCATTGCCATAGAAACCAATGAATGAAAGAAAGAAAAATGAAATCGGATTTGAACAATTGCAATACATAAAAAGTCACTTATTTAGATCAGTTTCTAGTCGGATGCACAAATATTTGGACATGTGTATCGAAAAGCGTTCAGTTGAGTAGAATAACTGAGACTGTTGATGAGTGGCACTGTATGCATGATGTCTGCTTAATCAGCTTTTTGGTTTGAGCATTAGTTTGTTTTTTCTCTTAGGTGTGTCCAAGCAAAGGCTGAACTCCCTTCAGAGCAACTCTGTGGCTTCAGGTAGCTTAGATGCTGACCTGCTGCCGCCCTTTCATTCGTACCAGCCTCTGGAGTGCATCGTAGAGGAGACGGAGGGCAAGCTGAACGAGCTGGGCCAACGCATCAGTGCCATCGAGAAGGCCCAGCTGCAGTCACTCGAGCTCATCCAGGGCGAGCCGCTCACCAAAGACAAGATCGAGGAGCTAAAGAAGAGTCGCGAGGAGCAGGTGCAGAAAAAGAAGAAGATCTTGAAGGAGCTGCAGAAGGTGGAGCGGCAGTTGCAGCTGAAGACGCAGCAGCAGTTCACCAAAGAATACATGGAGACCAAGGGGCTCAAGGAGGAGCTGGGCCAGGCGGCAGGGGTGGAGATGCCCGGCACCCCCCTGCCCCTGCAGGCCACACAGCTGGGCTCTGACAACGAAAGTGAGGTTAATTGCAGAGAGGAGGACCACAGGCCCACCCCTACCAATGATGAGGATGATGAGGACGAAGATGAGGATGAGAATGAAGATGACGTTGACTGCGCCAAGCTGCCACAGGTGGATACCATTCTGTACAGAGAGGCAACGCAGCCGCCGCCACCTCCGCCACCTCAGAACCAGGCCCTCCAGAGTCCCCCTCTGCAGACCAGCTTCGTTCCCATCCAGCCTCTCGCCCTGCAGCAGTCCACAGACTTCAGTAACGCAGAGTACCCGGGAAGCAGCAGCCCAGACCTGCAAAGGGTTTTGCTAGGTCAGCAGCTGACAGGGTTGGGGCCGGGTCTTCTTACACAGGCACCCGATGGACTCATGGTCGCCACACCCGCACAAACGCTCACAGATACGCTAGATGACATCATGGCGGGTAAGCTCACTGCAACAAAGGGCTGCCTTTGCATCCCTTTAGGATGACAACCAGTGATGAGAAATAAATACCTGAATTGCTATTGGCTAATAATCAGTGGTTTGGCTTTTAGCCTACTTTGATTATACTAACATTTATGACAATATTTATGCTTGTCGACTCCTAAAAGTTGACTAAAGTATCTTTTTAGAAGATGTACACATTTAAAATTCAGACCAAAAATAGTGATGACCACAAATGGTTGTATATGAATTTATGGCCAATCAAATGCTTTCAAGAATGGGAATATCCCTCCCCTAATATAAGCTGCTTTGACTAGCAATACCTGATCATGATTAATGACTTTAATAACTAAAATGTTTAGGAGTATAAAAAAGGGGATGTGGGAATGTCCTTCCTTAACTTCCTTTCCCACCCCCTTATTTTTATATTCTTTTTATTTGCAATTGTAGTGATTTTAGTACAAGCATACATTATTGCAGGAGTCAATGTTTACTCAAGTATTGCTATTGTTAACTAAACTATTAAAAATAGTTTTTTGTGAGTGAAGCTGGAATAAGATCTAAATATTAGAAGAAAAACTTGAAATTAGATGAAAATTTGAAATCCTTTTTAGTAATTTTAGTACTAACAAACTTATTTCAGTTAGCAAAAAGTTTGTTGGAAGTTCTAAAATTATGACAAATAAAGCTAAATAGAATTATTAAACAAAACCTAATACAAATGATTACTTAAAACTAATTTTAAATGTTAATATATACTTTAACAGTATATTAATAGTAACTAAAATGCCACTGGTCTGTCTCTGTCTTTGCAGCTGTGAACAGCAGAGTGCCTGTGGTAAACACTACAACTTCGCCCTCCCCTCAGCCCTCCGTACAGACGCCCATCAACACAGCCTCCCCACCCTCCATGCTCCCCCTGTATCCCTCAGTGGACATTGACGCACATGTAAGACCATCGTTTTCGCATGTAACATGAACACAGCAATCATATAACACATAACTGCTGTGGAGCATTTTAGACGTGATGAAAAAAGGACCATTTGATGAATCGTTTTAAGTGACATATTGAAGCGTCTTCATCTTTCCCACTCAGACTGAGAGCAATCATGACACAGCACTGACCCTGGCCTGTGCAGGTGGCCATGAAGAGCTTGTCTCAGTGCTCATTGCACGTGGGGCCAACATCGAGCACCGGGACAAGAAGGGTAAAAGCCTCCTTAATTTGTTGTGTGTAGTCTTATCTGTATGATAAGTTTACAGAGATGTTGAGTGTTGCTCTTCATGTCTGCCTGCAGGGTTCACTCCCCTTATCCTAGCGGCTACTGCGGGCCATGTGGGCGTGGTGGAGATCCTGCTGGACAAGGGAGGGGACATTGAAGCTCAGTCTGAGAGGACCAAAGACACCCCTCTGTCCCTCGCCTGCTCAGGTGGCAGACAAGAGGTACCCTAACAGTTTTAGTTCCACCTCTTCACCAGAAAAAGCTTTTAAAGCCCCAAAGACTTGGAAGTTTGTTAATTTATCTCCATCTTTGCAGGTGGTGGAACTGTTGTTGCTTCGCGGGGCTAATAAGGAGCACCGTAACGTTTTCTGACTACACCCCGCTCAGCTTGGCGGCCTCAGGGGGCTACGTCGACATCATCAAGATCCTTCTGAATGCTGGTGCTGAGATCAACTCTAGGTTAGAACATCTGCTGCTATTGGTTTAATTAGATGTCTTAAGACTTGAATTAGGAAGCAAAAAGACGCTGTATGAACTGTATTTTTTCTTTCGCTCTTTATTCACTTTTTTAATCTCGTTTCTCTTTTAGGACTGGCAGTAAGCTGGGCATTTCTCCGCTCATGTTGGCGGCCATGAACGGCCATGTGCCTGCAGTGAAGCTGTTGTTGGACATGGGGTCTGATATCAATGCACAGATTGAGACCAATCGTAACACAGCGCTGACCTTGGCTTGCTTTCAAGGCAGAGCAGAGGTTGTCAGTCTGCTTCTGGACCGGAAGGCCAATGTGGAACACCGTGCCAAGGTCCGTAATTACCTCAGCACGCTGTTACTTGGGCAGTGAGGTCCTTGAGTAGGGCTGCACGATATTTTAGAAAACTGCATAATGCTTGTGTGAAATAATTTTATTTTAAAAACTGTGGACGCTTGTTTCTGTTCAAAAGATAAAAAATACATTGCTGAAATGCGATTCTTGTGTGTACAAAGTAATTACACATAAGAGATGGAAAGATGCAGATAACTATATATTATTTAATGTTATTTCTATTCGTTATGAAATTGATACATGTATTGTTGTCAAGTAAGCTTTATAGCGCTTTCCCCGTTGCAAGCATGTGCACTTTTCTGAACTACCCGGGTGCTGCACTTGATCTCGCTGTTGACTGCGCATTTCCCTCTGAAAAATCACGTTATTAACAACTCTGTAGAAAACAATCATTTTGGATCAGTGTCTCAGTTTCACTCACTACTGCACACGAGTTAACCACACCCACTTATTTACAGGTATTTACATAGTATACACAGAATAAATATATCTGTTAACTGCTGACATTTTATAAAGGCGGCTTTTATTAATTCATCACAAGCCATTGTGATATGCCAGTGGTTCCCAATCCTGGTCCTAAAGTACTCCCAAACATTGCACATTTTTTTATGTTTCATACATCTTATGTCACATTACCTCTCAAATGTCTCTTATCTAACAGTATTTGTGATCCTGGAGTCTTCACTAACATTATTAATTAATTATGGCTTAACACTGCAATATGCATATCTAGATTTGTACATTTGTGATATTTCAATACATATCAAGTAGCCCAATCATGTGTATGAGTATTAGAGCCCGACCGATAAAGGATTTTAAAAGCCGATATTCCGATATATCGCACAATATTTTCCTTATTATTTTATTTTTTCCAGGAAAGCGCAACAAGATATTAACGGATTTCACTAACATTAGCTATTTGTAGTTATTTGAGTTTTAACTAAAAATAATTTAATAATGCATTTTTAAAAAGAAACTTGTCACTTTTATTTAATTTAATTCTTTTATTGTCACAACAGAACAGAGGAACATCAAAATATATTAAAGTTCTGATACCGGTAAATAAAAATAATAATTAGTCCTTACATTGCCTTATAAGCTACCTGCAACCTGGATCAGCTGGTTGCAGGATGTATGGTGCGTTATACACGGAGTGTTGCCAACAGGGACGGTGTAAAGTGCCCTTTGGTGGACAAACTATTGAGTCCCAACATTACCAACATTCATGACATGAAATATTCATTTACCGGCCATTATAACTGCCAATACCGATAGTTTGGAAAATGCCTAATATCGTGCACAGGCTGCCGATAAATCAGGTCTAGCTCTCGAGTATAGATTTAAACTTGTATAAACTTAAAATAGTCTGGCTTTAAAATCCATAAATTGTATTTAGTTGATGAATAACAAAAAACAAAACTTAAGTGGTAAAATCTACAGTTATATTTTGAAAGGAACTCTTAAAGAGATGTCTAACGATGCAAATTGAAACTTAGCACAAGTTGTTCTGTAGCACAATGTTTGTTCATTGCCTTAATATTCAATTTAATGGTACCTTATTGGCCTTTCCTTCTTCTAGACTGGCCTCACCCCTCTCATGGAGGCTGCGTCTGGCGGATACGCTGAAGTGGGACGTGTGTTGTTGGATAAAGGGGCGGATGTCAATGCCCCTCCAGTTCCCTCCTCTCGTGACACCGCCCTCACCATTGCTGCAGACAAGGGCCACTACAAGTTTTGTGAGCTGCTCATTAGCAGGTATGTTTTTAAAACACTGGTAGTGATCAGTGCTAGTCTGTCCTCCAGATTGTAGTGTCTCATGCTCCTCTTTCTGCTCTGTTAATGTAGAGGGGCTCACATTGATGTGCGAAATAAGAAGGGGAACACCCCTTTGTGGCTGGCTGCTAATGGTGGCCACTTTGATGTGGTGCAGCTGTTGGTGCAGGCTGGAGCCGATGTGGATGCAGCCGACAACCGCAAAATAACGCCCCTCATGGCAGCGTTCCGCAAGGTGAGCGGTGTGCCATGTCGTTCATAGTATTGATGGATATCTTTGCTTATGTCTGAATGTCACCGATGCTGTGCTGATCTTATGTTGAAAAATAATTAATGATGACGAACTGCCATAAAACACTGCAATATGTCATTTTTAGGGCCATGTAAAAGTAGTCCAGTACCTGGTGAAGGAAGTAAACCAGTTCCCATCTGACATTGAGTGCATGAGATACATTGCAACTATTGCAGATAAGGTATAAAAGACCAAAAAGCAGAGACTGTCTTGGAATATACCCTTAGGGGACTGTTTGTGTGTTTTGAGAAGGTATTAATTGATGTGTCCACTCTGCAGGAACTGCTGAAGAAATGTCATCAGTGCATGGAAACCATTGTCAAAGCCAAAGATCAGCAGGCGGCTGAGGCGAACAAGAACGCCAGCATTCTGCTTAAGGAGCTCGATCTAGAGAAGGTTTGTATCTTCACATGACCAGTTAGACCAACTATTGAGCTACAGTCGGTACTGAACCAGAATAATACTTTTATTTGCTGCATTTTACCACTAAGAGGCAATACAATCACAGACTTTGATAAGTGCCAGTTTATTCTCTCTATTGCGTAATCGCTGCTCATTCAGAGCGATTAAAAGCTGGTAGCAGATGAATTCAAGTGAAACATTCTATTTAAACCAATTCATAATCACAATACCTAAATTAAATTGAATAAATATTGAAAACATTTAACATTGCAATAGAAACATATTAGGCTACATCAATTAGGCTTTGGAAGAGCATAAGACTGGGTCGGCAACAGGTGGCCAGCAGGCCAAAACTGGTCCACCAGCAATAATATCTGGCCCGTGCCGTAACCTGAAAAGTTCTGAAAATCATTTAAAAGAGTCTATGGATCACTAGACGCACCTCTAAAATAACAGTCATGAAATGTATAATATTATATTAAATGCGTCTCTATAGCATGCGTTGTTTATTGTACAATTTAGATTCGAAAATGAGTTTTTATGTGCATATGATAAGCACATTTTCAACTGCGTCAAATCTTTGTTTCATTATTGTACAGCAAATGCAAATAACTCTTGTTTAGATTTTTCATGTTTGTTGTAGGTTTATTTGGAAATTACCATATTTGTATTATTTTATCCTTACTGTTAATTGACATTAGCTCTGCACTTCCATTCCGTTGCTAAATGCCCCTTTGCGCCACCTGGTGGTCATTTCAAAAACTACTTAATGCGACTGGTTTTATTTTATGTACAAGTCGCAGTGGTAAAAGGCATTCTGGTTGAGTACCTACTGTAACTAATTGTTTTTTTTATATTGGTCACAACATTCTGCGGCATGTTGCATCAAGGTTTCAAATGATCTCTTAACAGTCTCGTGAAGAAAGCAAAAAGCAGGCTCTGGCTGCAAAGCGAGAGAAGAGAAGGAGAAACGCAAGAAAAAGAAGGAAGAGCAGAAGAGGAAGCTGGAGGAAGAAGAGGCAAAGGTGAAAGAAGTGTTCTGTGAGATGGAGGATCAGAAGGAGGACTCTGCAGAAGGTGAGACACCTTGGTGGTTTGTGCCCAGATATCAAAGAAATCTTCAGCTTTATTAATATAAAAAAATAAATAAATAATAAAGAAATGATGACCTTTTTAGTACTTTTATGGACTGAAATGCTGACAAAGCAAAAAATTATTTTTGGAGCGCCAAAATCAGCAACGTTTAGTATTTTAACTCCTCTATTTTGTGCACTTGGATAAGCTAAAAAAAACATGCCATCTGTGTGAATGCTATGGCTAGGTTGAAATGATAGATTTTTTTTAACAAATGATTGTTTGGCCATTTTTGGGCATTCATGATGACAAAAAATCGGTAGCCGGTGTCACCTGCAAAAATCCTGATCGTAGCATTCCTAGGATTTTGATGTATTAAGTATATTTGAATAACCACTAAATGATCAAATAAATGCTTTTCAGCTAAATCTCCATTTAGAAAAAAAAATGTTTTACAAGAATAACCTTTTGTCATTATTTTATCCTGCAGAGGTGGAGGTTCCCATCGAGCCCCCAAGTGCTACCACCACCACAACCATCGGTATCTCTGCTACCTCCGCAACCTTCTCTACCACTTTCGGCAAAAAGAGAGCCAACGTGGCCACCACACCGAGCACCAATCGCAAAAACAAAAAGAACAAGACCAAGGATTCACCCATAGAATCCATAATTCTTCAGGATCCGCAGGTGGCACTGGCACAGCAGAAAGCAGACAAAAATAAGATCCACGGAGAACCTCGAGGGGGTGGGGCACCGGGAGGAACCAGCGACTCTGATAATCTAGATAGCACCGACTGCACCAGTGAGAGCAGCAATGGCAGTAAGAGTCAAGAGCTCGCTGACCTCCCTTCATCATCGTCCTCTTCATTCTCTGCCCCTTCAGTACTTGCAGGTACTAACCAGTTCCACATCGCAAGTGAGAAGAGACAGGGTCCATCGCTGCCGGGTTCTCGGGAGGAGAAGGTCACAGTGTCCATCTCTAAACCACAGCTGAGGTAAGAGCATATAATTAATGTATATATTGCATATATTCATCTTTACTTCAGCAAACTTACGAAGTTCTTTATTTTCTTGAGCTTTGGTAGTAAGAGTTTGTTTTAGTCCGAAAAATAGTTTGACAAGATATTGCTTTTGCATTTTGCAGATTTTTGCAAAAAATATTTTTGGGGAGATGATTAAACTACTTGTCTATTCCCTTTTTTAACAGATCTCATGACCTCAACAGTGATCTGAACCCCAGTTCCCTGCCTTGCTCGTTAAAGACCATTTCACTGCCAGTCACCTCGCCCAACATTAAGATGAACCTCACAAGCCCAAAGAGAGGACAGAAGAGAGAAGAGGGGTGGAAAGAAGTGGTTCAAAAGGTGAGGTGCATTTTTATGCCCCCTTCTTGTTACTAGTACAAGCAAACATCATTTCAACTAGAAAAAAGTAACTATAGAGAGGAGCATTTTGATAAATATGTGTACCATTACATATTCATATTATATTTTTTCTCAAACGCAGTTAATGTTTAGTGATGATTGCTGAAACCCATCTAGCATTGTTTGTGCTAAGGACATCTTGCTATAATGCATTAAGCCATGCAGTTTGAGGAGAGATGTGCTATTATTTTTCCAAACAATCAGACTTCGGCCATAAAACAATCTAAATTATTTACTGTGAAGCAAGAATATAATCCATATCTAGGCATCAAAATATCTCAGAAATAAAGGGATAAGATCTTTTAGATTTAGCAATGTACTAAAACATTTCTCAAATTGAATTGTCCTGGCAAACACCTAGCACTGTCATGGAATTTTTTGCCCTTTTCCCCTTAGATCCAAGAAGCTCTCTGTACCTGCCTCTGTGGTGTCTCGGATTATGGGTAGAGGTGGCTGCAACATTACGGCCATCCAAGACGTTACAGGTGCACACATTGACGTGGACAAACAGAAGGACAAGAATGGAGAAAGAATGATCACAATCAGGTAAAAAATAATGCTGAAAGTTTTTAAGACACTAGTAATTATTGTAATTAAAATATTGTTCACTGTGCTTGGATTTCTGACATATGCTCACTCTCTTGGTTTGCAGAGGCGGCACAGAGTCCACACGGCATGCGGTGCAGCTGATCAATGCGCTAATCCAGGACCCAGCCAAAGAGCTAGAGGACCTGATCCCTCGTAACCACATCCGGCCGCCTGGCGCCAACACCAAAATCAGCTCCACCTACACAACCTCAACTGGGGCCACAAGCACTACTGCAGCCAGTTCAAAAGGCCTGCCATCTGTAGTGCCCTCCCCAGCATGTCGTTCCAGTCCTCCACCAACTTTACGGCTCAGCAGGCTAGCAAGTTAGGCAAAAGTATGGCACCAGGTGTCAGGCCCCCCTTCGTTTCTTTGCCACCACTTGCTTATGCTCATCCTCAGCTGGCGCTTCTAGCAGCACAGACTATGAACCAGATCCGCCACCCTCGATTGCCCATGGCGCAGTTTGGTGGCACTTTCTCATCCTCTCCCAACACTTGGGGTCCCTTCCCTGTGCGTCCAGTGAGCCCTGGTAGTGCTAACAGCTCACCCAAACACAGCGGGAATTCTGCACTGCGTCTCGGCAGCTCTACTTCGGCCCACGCTGAGCATCCTGTTGCCCCCGTGTCCAGCACCTCGACTGCCACTGCTTCCACCTCTTCTCCCACCAGTACCGCACCTGTTAACACCCCCACGCCTTCTTCTGTCAGGAAGCAGCTTTTCTCAACAGAGCCCAGGTCTGGGGGAAAGTCGTTGTGGCCACAAGTGGCAGCAGCGCTCCCTCTGTGCAAATCGCTCCCTCTCCCATCAGCTGTGCTCCCACAACCCCTACGACCCCTCCATCTCCATCTGCACCCATTGCTACACCTCCACAGCATCCTCCCTCCCCCCAAGCCAGAGCCGGCCAGCCTTAGCACCCCTGCTAAAGAGAAGCCCGTCTCAGAGCTTGCCGCACCTGCCACAGGAGCTCCATCTGATGGGCCCAGCCCCTCCGCTCCCCTGCACTTCACTTCATCTTCCTCAGGCACATCGATGCTTCCCGCACAGCCCGACAGCCGGCAGCCGATTGCCTCGCATTTCACCTCCAGCTCAGAATCCAGTTCCTCTTCCTCAACTCAGCCAGGATCATCTCACCCTGTCACACGCCTGCCACCTCCAACCTGCAGCAGCACAGTCACGAATACCAGCAGCACCTTACCTCATTACGCCACCCCAACTGCACCTGGCGTGACTCCCCGCATGCAGCCACCCACGCCCTACTACCCCATGGCATCAGGGGCCCTGCAGGAGCAGCAGTCTGTGTTTGTGCCTCAGGGAGCCTCACAGGAGCCCCTCAAACAGCAGCAGCAACAACAGCAGCCTCCCCCTCAACCAAACCTGGCCCAGACAGGCATGCCACCTCCCTCACTTACAATGTCCTCCACCATGGGCATGATAAACGGCTCTCAAATGCACCTCCACAGTGGAAAAGCGCAACTGCCCCCAACTTTGGCCCTGCTGCTCTTTTCAATCACTTCAGCAGCATCTTCGACAACAACCAGGTGGGCAACAACCAGGTTTGGGGTGCCTGCCATCTACCTACACGTACTCCAGCGGAGCAGCCCTACAATGCCCCACCTAATGCCTATATAGGAGGAATGGGGCAGATGGAAAATGTCATGCCTCCTGATGGCTCAAAAGCTCCAGGGTATCGTTGCACCTCACAGCGGATGGTTTCCAGTCCCATTGGTGAGTACAACCTTTAAATCAATGGTGTCCAATTGTGTTCCTAGGGGGCCACCTTCCTGTGGAGCTTCGCTACAACACAACCACCTGCAAGTTTCTAGAGCCGCGGTTCCACCGCAGGAACTTCCCCAGGAACTAGGAACTTTGGGGTGGTACTTGGTGTGTTTACACCGCAGGAACCAGGGTCTAAATGAAGTTCCGAGTAAAAATTCCCCCCCTAGAAAGTCCCTGCTGGCGAGGTAATTTTCAGAGTTCAGGAACTTTCGGGTGGGACTTGTGCGCTGAAAATGTGATTGCTTACCACGCTATTCTTTCTGCCAGATGGCGTGCGTTTGTCCCATCCATCTCACGCTCAATGTCCGCTGATTAAAAACGTCTACTTTTATATCTAGCATTACGAGCTTTCTGATTACGCTTTGGGTGCTCGTTTCTTTTCTGCCGTTTTGTTAATTACCTCGTTAGTAAACCAATCACACACAAAAGCAGCCAAGCTTGAATCTCCTCCATACAAAACTCAAAACAAACGTGCAGGCTAGGAAGAGCAGTCGCACACAGTTTAACCATGAGTTTAATGTCACTACATAATCTTCCCGCCTCGGACCGGTACTTTAGTACGCGGTGTAAACGCAAAAAGCAAGCGGTCTGGGGAAAAAAAGGTTCCTGGGACAAATAGTTCCTGTAATAGTTGCAAATAGTTCCATATTATTCCTGAAGACATTAACTAGCTGGTTGGGGTGTGTTTAATTAGGGTTGGAGCTAAACTTTGTTGGAAAGTGGCCCTACAAGAGCAGGACTGGACACCACTATTGCTCATGACCTTACATCTGTTTTGAGATTGGGACCAAATCCTCTTGAGTAATGCTATTAACTATGTTCCACAGGAATACACCCCATGGACAACTCCATGTCCTCATCCACTGCGCTCACCAGCTTTACAACAAGCATATCTGCCAGCCCTGTGTTCCTGCCGGGTTCTGTTCCTGTGGGCACACCTTCTTTCAGCCGTCAGCACTTCTCTCCCCACCCCTGGAGTGCCTCCACCTCTTGTATGTCAATAAGTTATTTTAAAGCAAATGCATCAAGCACAACATCACGTTTTATAAGACTATAGTGCTCAAATGTTCATTCTGATAGTCCCTTCATTTCTCATTGATTTTAGGTGAGTCTCCAGTGCCCTCTGTCTCTTCTGGGGCATCCTCACCTCTTTGCACATCTACGGTGACTCCTGCTCTTATCCAGGCAAAAGCAAGTTGCTCCAACCAGCAGGACCGCAAAGTGCCCCCTCCCATTGGAACTGAGCGCCTGGCCCGCATCCGGCAAACTGGCTCTGTCAACCACACCATGCTGCCCACCAGCTACACCCCACCAGTTGGACAGGGTGGCATCTGGTCTTTTGGAGTGGGCAGTGCCTCCGGTGAGTCTGTGACTGAAATGTTATGGGCATTCATGAATTGTTCTACATGCTACGAAATGGAACATATTTGCATATTGAGTTACTAATTGCACTAAATGTGGAGAGTTGGTATTGGATCTAAAGAACTAAATAAAAATGTCTCTTCACAGAGACAATGTCAGGCTGGTCTCAGCCCCTGATGGGAGGGCCAGTGATGCACCAGCAGATGCAGGAGCCATCAGCTTTCTCTCAGCACCAGGCTATGGAGCGAGATGATACTGGGATTGTGGCTCCTTCTAATACTTTCCACCAACCAATGCCCACCAACTTCATGGATTTCCAAAAGGTACATTCTTCAGAGACTTGTTTTATTAGTTCCATTCAATAAAGAGAATTTTAATTTGTAGTTCCACTGACAAATCTTGTTTCATGGACTGTATAGGGGCTGCCAATGTCAATGTACGGTGGCACGATGATCCCTCCTCATCCTCAGATGGCGGAGGGTCCTGGAGGCCCTGTATACAATGGTCTTCACACTTCTGACCCTGCCTGGAATCCCATCCTAAAGGTTGTTCCCAACTCTGCTGAGAATTCAGACCCACAGCAGGTAATTGCTCTTAGCCAAATGTGTTTGCAAATTAGAGCCCTATTTGTTGTCTAACTCTTGAAATCCTTGCTGTTGCAGGTATGGCCAGGCACTTGGGCACCACATGTGGGAAATGTGCATTTGAATCATGTCAACTAAACAGTGATCGAGAGGCCTAGGAGCAGTAACAAGAAACACGTTAAAGAACAAGATAATTACCTAATTACTGAGACGTGGTATTAACCTAGATGTGTCCCCCAAAAAATGTTAAACAAGTTAAGAAATTTGAGAGATGGACACCCTCGATGTGCCTAACTAAAAAGAAAGAATCCAGTGTGGGATTTAACGTGTTTACCACTGTCTATGAACAAAATCGATTGCCTGTTCAACAGGATACATTCTGAGTAGTATAGCCATTTTGACATTTAAGCCCCACGTAAAAGTGTTCTTGGTCGGCAGGGCTCAATAGGACAGTGCGCTATTTATACTTGGCCAAGACCTAGATGATTGCGTAAAGAATGAAATCAGACCTTTTAGAGTGGTAAATACCTGTATAATTGTTTACATACTGAAAAAAGGGTTAAAAATGAGAGTAAATTTCATGTCGTATAGTGGCTCTACTTTATGTAGCCTGTATTAATGTGAAATATTTACCTTAATATTCAATAAAAAGTTGGAAATGTATCCGGTGTGTGAAAGTTATTTTGATGTCAATTGTTTTTTCATGAGTAACCACTGATGAGCCAAGATTGCTAATGCATGCAAAAGGCAATCTGTTATATGGAAAGGCACATTGCATATTACTGGTTAAAGAAGTAAAACTAGTTTTGGATGGTAAGTTTTTTTTTTAGATGACTTGTGTTGTAAAAATCTGACCTAAATCTCAAGAGCTAACGTTATGTGAAATTTAAACAAAGACATCTTAGCCCAAGGGCAGAACATCTTGTTAAACAAAAAGACTGTTGTCTTGACTGTAAAAGACTGTAAACACACATTTTCATGCAGAATAATGCCAAGAGATGCACTGCCGATATGGGGAGGCATCCATAGCATTTAGATGAAGCATGTCGAGGGGAAAAGTACAGCACATTTTGTCTTTTATTTTCATATCACGTGCTCAACTGAATCCGAAAACCTCGTGCAGTTCGAAGAGTTTTCATTCCTTGAAAACACTTGCTCCCCACAGAGGACATCGGCGCTGACGTCAGGGGGTGGATTTGTCTTTTTGAATTGCCTGATTGGATCGTTTGCAGCTAGAGAGAAATCTCCTCCCTCGACGTTTCCAACATGTGGTGAAGCACAGACACGCAGCGCTACTGCAGATCAACAAAGTCTTTAGCGTGTGTTCATCGAAAGATCCTAGTTAGATTCAGGTTCAGTCATGTCAACCAGCTGCGAAGCTTCGTGCCCGATTCCGAGCCGCTCCATCCATGAGAAAAGCTGGTCTCCATTCCCGGACAGCTACAGTCAGACTCCAGGAGGAACTCTGTTTTCAACAACACCTGGGGGTAAGATGTACACCTAATGTTTTAATACATTTAAACTTGTACTTTTGCTGTGTGTAAGGGTTTTTGCACATGTTGCTCGAGCACACTTTTTTATGACGTTCCCTGATCGTTTGAACTGCACAAAGGCAACATGACGTTTACAAGCTGCTTTCTACTAGAACTGTCATTTAACTCATCTGAAATCCATTAACGTTTTCATTACATCACACGTTATGTATTGTTCTGTTCAATATGTGACGGTTACTAACATTTTGACACTTATACGATTTTATATAGGCTATCGTAAAGAATGCTCGCGTTCAAATTTTTCGTGCTGTTGAAGTAGACAAGAATACCTTGGATACATTACAAAATATATAATAATATTTACCTTTAACATTTTATATTTTCTGTCATCGTCATGGCAAGACATCGAAGACAATCTTGTCGTCTTCGCAAATAATTTTGCTACATTAATTTTTGCAGAAGCAGGATTATTCGTAATTTTGTATTTGGAAATGAATATTGAAGTTATTTTACACTGTGGAAAATGAAATGTTTGAAATGTATTTATGTAAATGTTGTGTAGTCTGTTTTGGGCAAAGATTAAAATCGCTTAAGAATTATTAGCTAGCCTATTAATTATTATTTTTATTAGTTCGGTCAGTGTTGAAGTTTTTTTATTCTTACCATGCACTAATAATTTTTAAAATAGTTTTATGAATGGATTTACTACAGTAAATCTATTAATAAAATAATTTTAAAAATAATTAGGGCATGGTTTAAAAAATAAATAAGCCTTCCACTGAGCTCAAGTTCCTGCAGAATAAACACCCATCCAGACTATATTGTGCCACCTCAATTGTCAAAATTGATCATATGGATTTTAAATCTTAAATGGAGAAATGTTTGAGACTAAGCCAGTTAGTCCATCTGTCGACTTTGTGTTCACAGCAGTTTTTGTTAAAACCCCATCCTGCTTTGGAAACATATCTCGTGTGCGCTTGGGTTACCAGAGGAGATGTCCAACAAATCAAATTGACTTTAATAGATATACGTTTCTAAGAACCAAGTCATTTCTTATTTTGGGTTTGAAACTTGCATGTTTTAGTGTGTTGGACATTGTTAATAGAGTCAGTGCTCAGTTTGTCCAATCACATTGAGTCTTTATGCAGCAATGGGTGATGTTGCAACATTTTTTTGCTGCTTGGGTTATTACAGGACATCTAAACAGGGACACCTTGTTTTCACCTGCATGCATTTAGAAAGAACCAGTCAGTTCTTCACCCCGTCCCCAGTTCTTCATACAAACTATAGGCTTTCACTTGGGTAACATAACATGTTTTTCAAACAGAACACCCCAGGAAGAAAGTCCCTTGATGCAAAGAATGCTATGAACTTCTGCCAACTTTTTTTTTTTCGAGGCTGAACCACTTAAATTAATATTGGTATTTTCCCTGCAGGAACTCGAATAATCTATGATCGAAAGTTTCTTTTGGAATGTCGAAACTCCCCGATCGCACGCACCCCACCCTCTTGCCTCCCCCACATTCCAGGGGTCACCAGACCCTCACTGCAACCAGCAGAGCAGGAGCACGACAGCAAAGAACTATCTGGTAATTCCTCCACCTGACCTAAGAAGCATGTTCTGTTTTGTTTTTTAAATAACCTCGTCTGATATCTCTCACATATGGCCTAATGTAGGCCATACCATTTTGAATTCCAAATCAACAGCCTCAAGCAAAAGCCAGAGGAACGGGTTTAAGCATGGTTTTAAATTGATTGCATCCTTTCCTCTTGCTGCAAGGCGATAAATATGCTTGCATTGCACGTTACGGTTGTCTTCTGGAATACAGAATGACAGATAAAGCCTCGTGTGAATTTCTGTATAATATATGGGTCAGTGACAAATGATAGTGATCATAAGGATAAGGAAAGTTCTTTAAAAAAGACTCTTAGAAATGTACTCTATATATATGCTGGTTTTGAAAAACCTTTCATTTTCATATATATATGCGTGTGTGTGTGTGTGTATGTGTGTGTGTGTATATATATATATATATATATATGTATGTGTGCATATATAAATGTGTGTGTGTGTGTATATATATGTGTATATGTGTGTGTGTATATATATATATACACTCACCGGCCACTTATTAGGTACACCTGTCCAACTGCTCGTTAACACTTAATTTCTAAGCAGCCAATCACATGGCAGCAACTCAGTGCATTTAGGCATGTAGACATGGTCAAGACAATCTCCTGCAGTTCAAACCGAGCATCAGTATGAGGAAGAAAGGTGATTTGAGTGACTTTGAACGTGGCATGATTGTTGGTGCCAGAAGGGCTAGTCTGAGTATTTCAGAAACTGCTAATCTACTGGGATTTTCACGCACAACCATCTCTAGGGTTTACAGAGAATGGTCCGAAAAAGAAAAAACATCCAGTGAGCGGCAGTTCTGTGGGCGGAAATGCCTTGTTGATGCCAGAGGTCAGAGGAGAATGGCCAGACTGGTTCGAGCTGATAGAAGGGCAACAGTGACTCAAATAACCACCCGTTACAACCAAGGTGGGCAGAAGAGCATCTCTGAACGCACAGTACGTTGAACTTTGAGGCAGATGGGCTACAGCAGCAGAAGACCACACCGGGTGCCACTCCTTTCAGCTAAGAGCAGGAAACTGAGGCTACAATTTGCACAAGCTCATCAAAATTGGACAATAGAAGATTGGAAAAACGTTGCCTGGTCTGATGAGTCTCGATTTCTGCTGCGACATTCGGATGGTAGGGTCAGAATTTGGCGTCTACAACATGAAAGCATGGATCCATCCTGCCTTGTATCAACGGTTCAGGCTGGTGGTGGTGGTGTCATGGTGTGGGGAATATTTTCTTGGCACTCTTTGGGCCCCTTGGTACCAATTGAGCATCGTTGCAACGCCAGAGCCTACCTGAGTATTGTTGCGGACCATGTCCATCCCTTTATGACCACAATGTACCCAACTTCTGATGGCTACTTTCAGCAGGATAATGCGCCATGTCTTAAAGCTGGAATCATCTCAGACTGGTTTCTTGAACATGACAATGAGTTCGCTGTACTCAAATGGCCTCCACAGTCACCAGATCTCAATCCAATAGAGCATCTTTGGGATGTGGTGGAGCGGGAGATTCGCATCATGGATGTGCAGCCGACAATCTGCGGCAACTGTGTGATGCCATCATGTCAATATGGACCAAACTCCCTGAGGAATGCTTCCAGCACCTTGTTAAATCTATGCCACGAAGAATTGAGGCAGTTCTGAAGGCAAAAGGGGGTCGAACCCGTTACTAGCATGGAGTACCTAATAAAGTGGCCGGTGAGTGTATATATATATATATATATATACACACATGTATATAACATATATATGTTTTTTGGATAATTTTTAACCCAAAAAAATCTATGGACTGCAGATTTAAGTAAATAAATGCATCTAGATTACATTAAAATGAATGAAAACTACAATTTTTTCCAGGTGGAGTAGATACTTGGTTATATTAATTAATGATAAAGTTAACTGAAAATGTGCCACTTTTGTTTTTCAAGCTCAAGGTCACATTTTGGTGTCAGTGAAGTCACTTCATGAGAAAAGCAAACAAAAAATACACCTGACCTGCTCACTGTTGCCAAATCTGATTTCCATATCAGGGAACTGTCCACAGGGTGTACCTTTGTATGAAAGGGGTGACACCATTCAAAGGATTTTTTGAGATCACATTATCAACCTCTCTCTCTCTTTCTCTGTCTCTCCTCAGTTGATGACAGCCAGTTTGTGATGGATATGTGATGGATGTCTCCAGCTCCTATTGGAAAATGGACTGTCTTAGCCTGTTCTACCAGTGCTCATGATCTGAGGGAAGATCACACCAGCTGTGGATCCCTACATTATTGCCTCTACCCGTTATTTTTTACTCTACCTAAATAATGAAATGCTCAGAGCAAGTTAGTCTCTGTTGTGGGGAGGAGCATTTTGAGTTTGGTGGATTGTATGTTGAAAATGCAGCTTCCGTTTCAGCTGCGATTTCAGTGCCTTCCTTTTTTTAACCATTCGGAAGGTGACTATATTTTAATAATATCTGGGAATAATTCAAATGCAGCAGTTTCATTTTTGTAATGGAATTATGATCATATGAGGGGCATTTTAGAAAATCCAGAATGCCAGAAATCAACTGTACTGTTCTCTGGATATAATATGATGTTTTGGAATAAAACTAAAACCCTAAAAGTCTTTCACTTGTGTCTCTAAGTTTTAGTTTTTTTAATGACACTGCATATCATGGTGGGTTCATGCATTGCATTAAAATTGTTTAAAGGAATTTCCAGTTTTATATAAATCTCCAGCATTTGTGGTATGGTAATAACAAAAAGTGTTAATGTATAATTTCTTTTCTTCAAAATAAAGTAACGAGTGGGGCCATTATTGGTTGCACTTTACTTTAGTATATGTACTTACAGTGTACCTAAGAAGGTTCTGGGTAATTATGTGGGTTAAAGTGGGGTAGGTTCAGGGTTGATATACCCAGTTATTATCCAGATATTGCAATATAATAGGTATACTGTATGGGGAAAAGCAGTGTAAATTAAAGAGCTACCCTAACTTGTAGGAGGTAAAAGCAGATATGAATATACATTCTTCTGTTAAATTACACATCCGCCATTGATGCACAGACAAGAATGTCTCCCAAACATTGTTGGTGTTGTGTAGCTGGATGTATTAATCCACATAGCTCTAACGTTATCCATTTACTAAAAAGTTGCTCATGAAGGATGTACTGTAGCAGTGCCAACTGTTTGTGATCCAACTAACGTTGCACATCTAGAAGCAAGTTTGTGTTTGTTTTCCAAATTGCCTTTGAATTTGTTCGATCATAATACCATGTTAGACTTATAAAGTGATATCATTTGATCCAGCTATGTTGTTGTTTTTTTATTGTGCTGATAGTGGAATCTTTGTGGTGGAATTTGAAGATGGTTGAAGTACGCAAACCCAAGAATATTACTAAACTGGAGGCTATTGATGAAGAATGGGCTAATATTCCTTAGAAACACTGCCAGAAGCTCTCACCTAAAGGATTATTAGGAACACCTGTTCAATTTCTCATTAATGCAATTATCTAATCAACCAATCACATGGCAGTTGCTTCAATGCATTTAGGTGTGTGGTCCTGATCAAGACATCCCTGAACTCCAAACTGAATGTCAGAATGGGAAAGAAAGGTGATTTAAGCAATTTTGATCGTGGCATGGTTGTTGGTGCCAGACAGGCCGGTCTGAGTATTTCACAATCTGCTCAGTTACTGGGATTTTCACGCACAACCATTTCTAGGGTTTACAAAGAATGGTGTGAAAAGGGAAAAACATCCAGTATGCGGCAGTCCTGTGGGGGAAATGCCTTGTTGATGCTAGAGGTCAGAGGAGAATGGGCCGACTGATTCAAGCTGATAGATGAGCAACTTCGACTGAAATAACCACTCGTTACAACCGAGGTATGTAGCAAAGCATTTGTGAAGACAGACACAATGATGAGTCTTGATTTCTGTTGAGACATTCAGATGGTAGAGTCAGAATTTGGCGTAAACAGAATGAGAACATGGATCCATCATACCTTGTTACCACTGTGCAGGCTGGTGGTGGTGGTGTAATGGTGTGTGGGATGTTTTCTTGACACACTTTAGGCCCCTTAGTGCCGATTGGGCATCGATTTAAATGCCATGGCCTACCTGAGCGTTGTTTCTGACCAACATTGTTTTCTATTATGACTCAATATGTCTCTCATAATTTATGAGAGACTAGTTGACCTTGATGTCATGCCGATCTGCAGATTGGTTTTCCTGCATGTTTCCTTTTTGGTCACGTCACACAACTTTTTCTTTTAGTTTAGAATTTGATCATTTTATTATAGCTTATTGATAGTGCAGCTTTTGAAAGCGGACACGGCCATGGCTCAAAGCCAGTTTGGCTGAAGCACGTGTGATGTGAACTCGCATGATGTCAGTAATAGTGAAAGACCTGCTGATAGTGTCTTTGGTACACAGAAACCACCTGTTGTTTTGTTTAACACTTTTCTTATCATTCTTCTCGTCTTCAACCTTGACACTCAATCCTGGAAGTTCTTCGTGACGTGGCCTAACCGGCATTACTACACAGTTGATGCCGATTTATTTTCTCTCAAGTTATTTTACAGTAATTTGCGTCAGATTGGCTGTCAATGTTAAAGTTGATTAGCCTACTACTTCATGACTATACCATTTTAAATATTCATGTTTATTTTTTTTAGCTAAACAGACAGTATCTCCTGAAGTGACTTTCTTTAGCATGTAAAACCTTTTAACTATAATACTAGCCTACTCGTGCTTCATTCAGTGTGTCAAAAATATAACACACTTGATCCACCAGAGTCTGCATCACTATATTACATTTCATTCAAATGTTTAAACCCAGATGCAATCTGGGCCACAGCCCTACAGAGTTTAGTTCCAACCCTGCACACACACTTGCAGTTTTCAAATGAGCCCGAAGGACTTGATTAGCTCATCAGGTGTGCTTAATTAGGGTTGAAGCTAAACTCTGCAGGGTTGTGGCCCTGCCAGGAACTGAGTTTGACACCCTGGACATACTAACATTATATAATATTTTAGGCCTTTTATATTATTTTATCATCCCCACAATCCTAGAGGACAAGCAGTTGGGAGAATGTAAAGATAATATACGACTACATGCTACAGGAATGAATGTGTGTGTGTATATATATATATATATATATATATATATATATATATATATATGCTAAATATTGTATATATAGTACTACTATACAGTCAAATCAAAAATTATTCAGACACCAAATATATAATCTTTTTTTTTACTAGTGGATGCAGGACACTATATAGTTGTAAGTGAGGATAGATATAAAGTAAACAGTAAAATACTAGCCCAAAAAATAAAAAATACAACCCAGACTGAACAACATTAAGCATTAAAAATACTATGGAAGTGTAATCGTTTAAAGTTCCAATCGTTCTCTAAAATATCTTCCCTTGTGTTCAGCAGAAGAAAGAAACTCATACAGGTTTGCAGCAACTTGAGGCCGAGGTTCGTTTTTGGGTGGAATATCCCTTTAAGCATTGGTAATTAGTTGTCCTAAATTGTGTAATCTAATTGTGTGCTTTAACAGCTGATAGCTATTCAACCTAATTCATCTGTGAGACAGTCTAATAGAAGGATGGCCGAAACTAATATTAACTGATTCGATAACTCAAGAGTTATTGTTATATTTTATTACATTTTCTAAACTAGCGTATAAACTTTGATAATGTGAGAAATGTTGAAGGTGTTAGAATAAATTCTGATTTGACTGTATATCCATATCCTACTATACTTAAAATACAGCTGATGCAGGTCAAACCAGGTCAAAATATTAAATTAGTATTTAATAGGCTATTAATTATAAATAGCATGTAATTGTTTACTAATAATTTATCAGTATTGGGTGTAATGTATTATAATAAATTAAAGTCATTTTTTCTTTATCCCTTAGCCTAAGGAATTACTCCTATTTTTTCTGCTATTTAATTCCAATGTAAATGAATTAAATACTGTATTGATAGACTATAGAACCATTCTAAATAATACAATAGTGGATTTATTAGTGGATTTTAAAAAGTGTAACCTAATTAAACAAATGTATTTTTTTATTTACACAGTAATCCACACAGATGAAGATTAGTAGGAATTCAGTGGTAAGTAATGAGTTTTTTTTTACTTAACTCTTACTCAACACTGATCGTTATAGGCCTAGCTTCATCTAGAAACAAATATCTACAGTAGTTGTGTATTGTATGGCAGAGTTAATACCTGTTCTATAGTGCCATCTAGTGGTAAAAGGGGCTATATGTCACCACAGCAGTTCGGAATGCATTATTTTACGTATAAAAAAGAAATAATAAATGATTATATTAGTTTGGTTAAGAGACACGTTTGTTACCAAGAATTTATTGACGCATTTTGCTAATACAACGCGATTAAAACATCTTCAGCAGCATATACGTCTGGAATAACCAGTGATTCGTTTATTTTCCTACACCTGTTTCTAACCCCTCTTCATGTTTCGCAAGTTTATGGTGAATTATATAAGCATAACATTAATATTCGACGAGGATGGTTTTTGAACCCTCGCGTGCAGAGCACAATGGATTAGCAGTCAATCAATCGCCTCACGCTTTTCAAGTGCTTTATTGATTTTTCTATCTGCACATAAGTACATTTTTATTTCATTTTCGAACAAACAAAATATAAAACCAAACACATCAGTTAGTTAGATTCCCTCAAAGTATCTTCTCTGTTGATCTCAGCCATTCACTTCACTCTTTGCCGTGTGACTTCAGTTACAAACATCAATCATGGCGTGGACTCTCCTTGCCTCTCCTGTTCAATAGCTCCAGAAAGAAAGACAGACATTGAGAAGTGTTTGAAATGACTTAAGATTAAAGTTATTTTATTTTATAGAGCAAAAGAAAAATCAGCGAAATCGCTTGAGTATCATTACTGTGAAAACAAAGAAAAGGGAGGCAGACAGCTTAATGAATATGTTAAAGGGGAACATTTTACCAATTTTTTTATTACTTTCCAAATAAATTAACATGCAGTAGGTTTCCTGAGCCTAACTGTCATTATAAGTTTTTAATCAAGACATAAACAATATAGACTTTCTTAAACAAAAGCAAAACAATGCATTGATCTTAACATAACCACAATGACATCCTTAGCCATTTTCCCCAGATCAGATACTTACTTTCTTTGGTTGGCAAGGGATTCTTTTCTTGGGTATCTGTTTTCCTGAGTTTAGTTTTATCAAAAGATGTGATTTCCGTCATGTTGGGTTTGTCAGCCATGTTTTCACACTATAGACAAAAAGTGTAATATTACTTGCACAAATAAATTCATATTTGTTTAGTCCCATCCATTCTTTTTTATTTTAATTCTGTAAAAATATAATTCATTCAATATATATTTCATTCAATCAATTAGAAAATGTAGCTGCTTATATTTAGGAACGTATTTCTTAGTCATTGTCCTTCTGATAAGTCTGATTGATCATCCTTCTCTTTCTGGGAACTGGGAATGTCACGCCTCAGTCTTTGTTCTGTGCCCTGCTTCTCAGAGTCTTTCTCTGCTTCTCACTCAACATCTCTTGACAATTCAGACTCTCACAGAAAATAAGTAGAAAGAACACAAAGACACCTCTAAACGCATCCAGAAGTTTGGAGTGTAGAAAGTCTTACCGTGATGCAGTGTATGGACAGGAGAGCTGAAGGGAAAAAGTGTGGGTGGCTGAAGCTGCAGGTTCTGCCTTGTGCGTGTGTATGTGGGATGAGGAGGGGTTACACCGCCTGACTGTCCACAGGGATATCTGATTGGCTACACCCACCCTTTGTCTTTCTTTTCCCCTCACATGCCATGAAATATTCATGAACTTGGAACGGAGGGGCAGATTTCAAATTGTTAATCTGCTGACCTTGCACATGCTGAGGGGTGTAGCAGATTTAATTCAGTTAGGGGAATGAGACACAATTATGTGAAAGATTTAGGAGTGGACAACCTAAAGAGAAGAACGACAGAAAGAAAAAGAAAAAAAGGAAACAAAGACAAACAGTAGTGTGAAATATGATAATATATACATATTCGAGTCCTTGATTTATAAAAGTATTATGTTAATCAATTGCTCACTCGGCAGTAGAAATTTAAACAATATATTTATTTGTGAACTGATGTTTGTCATTTTTTATCAGTCATCAAGCTCAGTAAACACTGGTCACATGAAGATGTACCTTTTAATTTCACTGCACAGATTTTCTCACACACGCACATAAAAACCCATAGTCAGTCTGTTATCAGGCCATTTTAACGGCGCAAATGAAACTTTGGACTAATAACACATTGGTACCTAGTCGACCGTTCTCTGAGATTTATACTATTTAGCATATAACGCTAGTCTATAGGGCATAGAGTAATTTGAAAAATAAAAATAGCTAGTTAATACCACTAACAAGTCTCAAAATAGCCCCACACTAACACGGTAACATAATAAGGGTCCCTACATGCAAACCGAAGCACTGAGAACTTTGTAAGTGTACAGACAGTTTAATAAGAAGATATTTTATAAAGACAGTCCACTTCATGTATACAGGCAGGAGCCATCTTTGGAAAACAGTCTCGAACCAGTCAAACCATGAACACCGTACATACAGTTCAGAAGTTCGCTGAACTTCACAGTTCAGCTCACTTTCAACTCTTTACTTTCGATTATCATGAAAACAAATCTCGGAGAATGATTGACTACCAACGTATTATTAGACCAAAGGTTCATTTTGCACTGCGAGTTCTCCTTTAAGTTTTATTTTGGTTATTATTTTCACATCCAATTTCATTGAGGTGACACTGCCTCATGTTTCCTGGAATGAAAAGCCCCTGATATAGTCAGGTGTGGGGTCAAGAATTGGGAGGATTGAAGGGCTGTATTTTATAATAAATGAAACAAAACATGACTTAAATCTCCTCAATGGGGAAAACACTGCGCAGGACTGGAGCAAGACACAAAAGACAGACAAGGCTTCAACATAAGGAACATTTATGATGATCAGGCTGTGGACAGAAAATAAAAGGAGAATAATAGCAGAAGGTTAAAAAGGGTGGGGCAAATTAACCAAATAATCAGGTAACAAGAGGGTGGGGGCCAAGATTAGAGACTGAAAGAAGAGCAAAAAGCAATGATATTGCACATGCGAAAACAAACATGACAGAAGTCATGTTTTCTCTCACACACCATAAGACAAGAGCAAAAAGTAGCTGGTGACAGACAAACATGCTCATCCACCATGTGCCCAAACAGAAAACAAGACAGACCTGCACAGAGTGATGTCAGGTCCCCGACACCAAAACTGAACCAAGACTAGACTGAAGTTTCAGTGTCTAGACAGCATCCCCCATACATGCCAGACACAGACATAAGAGCGCACCGCCCAACCCCAAAGTCTTACATTCTCACAACTACATGAGTGTCAGGATCCTGTCACCAAACAAGACCAATCAATGTGACAGGATCCTGACGTGTGTGTGTTTATGCACATACATAAAGAAATATTTGCTTTATTTGGTAAGTGGCCCTTTTTTATAAATTCAGATAAAGGATGTCTCGACTTGTATGACTATCTGGGCAAACATAAGGTTTAGTTCTACATGAACCATTTCTGCCTCAGACCACAGAGTGGTGTGTCCCCCGGCTCAGCTGCTGTGTCCCATACACAGAGAGAGTCATCCAACACCAGACGCATGGTGTCTCAGAGCAGCTGTGTCTGAGCTGATCCCTATAGGGAGGAAATGACCAGAGATCTATATAAACACCACACAGCTGTTCCTGCTCTCCAGGCCAAGAGACAGACCTTTAACCTTAGAAATCAGATCTCTTTCAGCATCTTTGTCTGAATTTATATTATTTGGAGCATTACATTTTTTTAAATACATTTTAAATACATTATGTAAGCAATGAGGTACAAGAGGGTGTGCTGTATCGATGAATAAGTGCCTGCAACCCCGTGACTTACACGACGATAGCCTACAGTACTAGCCTCGACTACCTTATTGCTTTCATAAAACAGTTACCATACAATAAAAATATTAAAGCCAAAAATATTTAACAATGAAACTTTTATAAAGTACTTTTGAATCACTAAAAGCTTTCCTTCCGCTAGAAAAAATAGTCCCTGGTTGTGAACAACGACAGAAGTTGCATTATTACGCCATTAGATGGCGGCAGATGACTGTTTGAGTGAAGTCAGTCAGTATCGAAGACTTATATTTTGAAATGGAGGAGCAACTGACAAATGCTTTTGACTAGCGCTGTCACATACGTCGTGAGTTAGGGCAAGGGAAAACCCCTTAAAAGGATTAGATCACTTTCTAAAAAACTGATCATTTACTCACCCCCATGTCATCCAAGATGTCCATGCCTTTCTTTCTTCACTTCAGTCGAAAATAAATTAATGTTTTTGATGAAAACATTATTTAATACACTTCAATGGACTCCAACCGTTTCAAGGTCCAAACGACCGTTTCATGACCAATCGTTTCGCTAGGTAAGACCCTTCTTCATTGTCTGGTGTCGTTTACAGTCCTTTGAAGCTGCATTAAAACGGTCATTTAAATGGTTGAAACTATTAACTTATATGGAGAAAAAATCCTGCAATGTTTTCATCAAAAACATTAATTTCTTTCGACTGAAGAAAGAAAGACATGGACATCTTGGATGGCATGGGGGTGAGTAAATTATAATTTTTTTAAAGTGAACTAATCCTTTAACTGTTAAAATGACAAGATATCTCAGCAGACATCCAAACTGATTTTTTTTTATTATGACCATATACCTGAAGGAAAATGCTAAATGCAAGTAGGCTAGTACACTCGCCCGCTCGCTCACAATACTAAACTCTACATAATATATCTATCATCCACCTGGATGATGCAACGGCAGCCATACGCCCACCAATCACCTGCTTATTTGTGAAGGGGAGGCAGAGTGATGAAGCCAATTAGTATAATGGGGGATGATTAGGAGGCCATGATGGACAGAGGTCATTGTGCTAATTTGGTCAGGAGAATCTGGGGTTACAACCACTCTTTCGAAAGACATCCTGGGATTTTTAATGACCACAAAGAGTCAGGACCTCAGTTTAACGTCTCATTCGAAGGACTTGTTGGAGTATAGTGTCCCCGTTAGTATACTGGGGTGTTAGGACCATAGGTTAGGAGGACCCACACAGACCACAGGGATAGCACCCCCTGCTGGCTTCACTAACCTCTTCCAGCAGAAACCTGGTTTTCCCAGAAGATCTCCCATCCAGGCACTAACCAGGCTCAACCCTCCACACACACACACACACTGGTTCACAAAAATGCATTTTCCCATTCTCACCACCAGATGGATCCATAGAAACACAAATGTAAGGTTATCTGTGCTCACCTACTCATAATCATCATAGCACATTTTCAAAAGAAATAATGCATTAGAACATGTGGAAACGATTTAGGATGAACTGTTTCATTGAAAGTTGAGTCTTTGTAAATACTATTGCCCTTTACGATTCAAAGCTCACACACTCTTTCAACATCTGATATTGAAAGACTCATTCTGAGAAAAGTGTTGAGCTATCGTGTGTGTGTGTGTGTTTGGGAGTATAATTTGTTTGTTATTACACAGCATGTGCATAAACTATACTGAGATTCTTCACTATCCCCATACAAAGGGTATAATTTACAGTTTATGAAATAGAACCAATTAGTTCAACATGCCTTTGGTTGAAATGACGTGTGTGAAGCCCTTGGGAAAACAGCGAGCCAAGAGAGGAGATGAGGTGGCCAAATCGTTAAGGTGATGGACCTTATCTATTGTGCTCTGCATATAATTGTTTAGCATTGCTCACTGCTCTTAAACTTGCACAATCAAAATGACCCAAATCACTCCAGGTTTATAATCCTGGAACAAAGGAACATGCTTTTTATGTTCAAGCAAAAATCCTTAAAATATAATCTGCTTTGTGGACAGCTGGTCGAATGGCAAATTACTGAATATAGCGACCCAACTGACTTTTAATCACAATTAAAGAGTTGAATGGAGAGAGAGAGTTTATTCATAACCTTTGAATAACCCCATAAAAGCCCTGGGGCTGCATTAAGGGGTTTGTCCTCTCATTTGCAGAGAAATCGGCCCCTTTCCTTCTCCTTGCTGCCGCTTGATGTGCCGCAGCTGTGCTCAACGGAGCATTGCAATGTTCATCCTTTTTAAAAGTCCACTTCCCACATGAACCCTGCCTCCACCCTGCACCTCTTCATCCATACAACATCAACCATCATTGAGAGTGTCGTCGTCTGTAGTGCATCTTAACAAGTGATTTATACACCCCAAAAGCAACAACTTGGTAAGTCCTTTTTTTAAATTGTAAATGGCACACTATAAAAGGAGTGACGAGAGATAGTGCTTAATTTAAGTAACACAGAGACCACCTAAATGCATATAGATGCTCCAGACCTGAAATCAGATGTTTTATCCATTGATTGATCCATTTATCCATTGGTTTGTAAATGAGATTACATTTTCAAGGCCCAAAAATTTTTATTAAGTGCATTATGGGAGTTTTAAGTGCTGATCTTCATCACAGAGTAATAAAAGAGTTGAAGATGAATAAAAAAAAAAAGTTGGGATAAAACAAGCCGGCCTTATAGAGCTTGCATCAATAAAGAGTGCTGAATAGAAACAAATGTTCACAAACAAAGCAGTGAAGCGAATCACCTATTAACCGCCAGCTCTCTGCCACAAATATTTCAATTGCTTATTTCAGATAAAAAACACATGAATAGGTTTGCATTCTGGCACAATTACTCTGAAACAATTTGATCTCAGTGAGCATTATTTGGACATAAAAATAACCCTGTTTATTTGTGCAACTGATGCCTTATTATCTATTAAGACTATTGCGGGTTCAATAGAAGTTAAAGTTCACCAAAATTGTTTAAAATCTGTCATCATTTACTCTCCCTCATGTCGTTTCAAACCTGTATGACTTTCTTTCTGTGGAACCTAAAAGATTAGCCTATCTTAAAAATGTTGGTACCATTTTGGTTACCATTGACTTCCATTGTATGTATGGACATTTCTCAAAATATCTTCTTTTGTGAAAAAATCTGGGTTACAGAGGTAGGCCTACACTGTCAGAAAAAAGGTACGAAAGCTGTCACTGGGGCGGTACCTTTTCAAAAGGTACACTTTTGTACCTAAAGGGTGCATATTGGTACCTTCATGGTACATATTTGTACCATGAAGGTACCAATATGCACCCTTTAGGTACAAAAGTGTACCTTTGAAAAGGTACCGCCACAGTGACAGCTTTCGATACCTTTTTTCTGAGAGTGTACTTACAATGGAAATGGATGGGGCCAATCTGTAAATGGTTAAATATTCACTGTTGTTTCAAAGGTATTGCTACATTAAGTAAACAATATGCATGTTGCATAATTTTAGTGTGAAAAGTGAAACATCTAAAAACTTTTTAAAAGAAAATGAAGAACAAGTCAGAAGTAGTTTTGAGGTAATCAATATATACCACAAATACCTTAACTTGTACTATAAGGGGTCATGAACTGGCTTTTTAAATTTTATAATATTGTTGTCTGAGGTCAAATTATGACACATGCTTGTTTTTTTGCATTCAAAAACATCAAAATGAATAAGTAATAGGCTATTTTCTACCCTAGTTTTGAGCCTAGCTCAAAAACACTCAGTTTTTATGGGCGTCTCGCACTGAAGACTTGGAAGTAAACAGCTGTGACTGGATAACAGTTTTGCATATGAGTTTCAACTCACCCGTCAATGCATGGGAAATTGTTTTGAAAACGTCCAATGTAAAATGGCAACCGGAATGATTTGCCCATACATGTTCGACCCATTCCTGTCAGATCCAATATAGACGGCACAGCACCGTTCTTTACTCATAATCGGTCTGCAAATCCAGTCTTGTTTACAAAACAATCCTCAGTGAAATGAAGCAAACAGATGGACAATGTTTTATCTGCATCAGTTCGAACGTCATTAAAAATAAAGTTTATCCATGCAGTTCTACTGGAATCCAGAGGAAGCGTATGCTATGGGTGTAATGTGCGAATCAGTGGGCGGGGCTAAACCGGCCATGTTGAAGTAGGCGTTGATCTTCTTCTGCAGGGGTGGTGTTTTATCCTCTATGACATCATAGTTCCACACTTTGAAAAACGAGTTGTTTGCTGAGCCTGGTGTCAATAAAAGCTTTTATTGGACTAACCAGGACATTTTCAGTTCTGAAACTTACAGGATGTTCTTATAATATGATGACCTCTTAGATGTCAAAAGCTCAAGGAAAATTTGATTTCTCAGTTCATCACCCCTGTAATCTGTGGCATTCCATTAACTCCTGTAAATTTATACCTCAGTTAGCATTAAAAGTCTCCTGACCTTGTACTACTGAAATGGATCAAACAGATTAAAAACAGCTAACAGGTGTGAATCACAAAGTTCTGCTGCTTGAACTAATCTAGGGCAGCACTGACGTGTGAGTCAGTCTGCGCCAAAAAGCTTCGTTTAAATCTCAAAAAAGCCAATAGAACATCCATCCTTGGAAACCGTGGAGAGCTTTCATAAGAGCCAGTTGTCATGGCAACTGTGTACTAATGGAAGTCATGACAAAGGGATTGCACATGCCGTCCAGGTCTGACGGAGTCACATGCAAGCAGCTGTGAAGGACAAAAGCGAAGTGGAAATGGTGAAGAGGCTGGTTTTGTGCAAGACTGTGTCAAAGGTTGGACGTGTTTGTAACCGTATTCGAATGGCTAGCTGCGTTCAGATGGATTTTTTTAGTGGCAGAAAGGAGACGAGCAGTCTGAGCGCATGAGAGATCAGAGTCTGTGTCTGAAGGTGCGTTCTCTCGCGCACGGTTACGTAAACACGCTGTGGATGTGAAGGAGGTTTACATAAGTGCTGTAGTGCAAGGCTCTGTAACAATGCTGCATTGTGCCTGACAGATCACACCATGTTCCCCCTGCTTATGAGACACATCCGTCTTTCTTCATCTCCTGTCAATTAGAGTAACGGGGTGAATTGCCTGCAGTAACTCAGACATCTCTTTCCCAACTATGCCTGAAGAGTAAGGCACTTGTTGGGAAACGACTCGTGACTGGCTCACTGGAGAGAAGCATTCACCTGCAAATTTCTCCAGGGGTTCAATATGGCACCCCAGTCACCAGCCTTTTCTTTCTCCCTTACGGCAACGTTTTCAATCAGAGCATGGGTTTATAGACGCATACCTTGGCTAAATAAAAGTTCTGAAACACAAGAAAGTGCTTTACGTTCTCCATGTGGTACAGTGGTGTAAAGTGTCTTTTTGGCTACTTTGTAGTTTACTAAGAATTAAAGATAACAACTTTTACTCTCTACTTGATTATATTTTTGAATAAGTGAATTCTTTACTTCAATACATAATGCAATAGATAATGCAATTACTTGTAACATACTACATGGCACCTAACTTTTTCTGCTGCAGTTTATTTCTGCGACAAAAGAAAGTGATATCGAGCCGTATACATTCAGTACTAGTAGAATATTAAAATACTGTTAAAATCAGACACTTTAACCAGCTTAAGTCAAGTCCAAGACTAAAATACATGTTTGAGCTGTTTTAGCTGAAGGTAACTTGCACTGGCATATCTTAAAATTCAGGGCTGTCAAACGATTAATCGCATCCAAAATAAAAGTTTGTGTTAACATAATATATGTGAGTGCACTGTGTATAATTATTTTGTATATATATATATATATATATATATATATATATATATATATATATATATATATAAATACACACACATGCATGTATATTTAAGAAATAAAATATTATTTATATATAAAATATTTATATTTACATATCATATAAATTACATATAAATCTATATACAGTATATACATCAAAATATTTCTTTAAATATATACAAGCATGTGTGTGCACATATATATATATATATATATATATATATATATATATATATATATATATATATATATATATATATATATATATAGTGCACCCACATATATTATGTAAACACAAACTTTTATTTTGGATGTGATTAATCGCGATTAATCGTTTGACGGCCCTACTTAAAATATGTCACTGCCATTGTTTTGTCTCAAGATACACACCAGTAGTTAGTTTTATAAAATCTAAGGCCTGGTTTCACAGACAGTGCTTAGATAAAGTCAGGATTTGGCCCGATAGTTCAATTAGGACATTTAAGTAGCTTTTATGAATGTGCCTTAGAAAAAAACATTACTTGATAAAACCATTGCATGACTGCAGCTGCCGTTAGAAGCGTTAGAAGCTCTCGGACTTGTAACCTGAAGGTTGCGGGTTTTATTCTCAATACCAGCAGGAAACGAAATGAGGTACCCTTGGGCAAGGGCGCTGAAACCCTGTTGTTCCCCGGGCGCTGCTACAAATTGCTGCACACTGCTGAATGGTTTGTACTTGCTGTTTTATTATCATTTGAAACTTAGCAAACTGCAAGCCTCAGTATTAATGAAAAGATTGTTCATGAACTCTGTCATGGAAACTTGCATGTATAAACCTTAATTAAACAATTTCACAAGTTCACACTTACAAATAATTAGACAGAGTGAAAGAGTATGTGTTTGGCGTGCTGTTCTGGGGAGGGCTCCAAACTTGGAATGTGGCCCGATCCCAGAGTACTCCCCCATATCCCTGGCTGGGATAGTAACTGGCTGAGAGTGTAGTTGTCAGGGGGCGGAATGATGTAGAGGAATGAAAGTGAGTCGGCTATAAATACAGTATAAGCCTCCAATCAGAATTGATTAGGTTGATCATTTGAACTTCGTTAATAAAATATCCTTTAATAATAAAATAAAAAGGAATTTATATCAGTATGATATTACGCTTTAGCCACATTGGACCAGCGGTTTGGAAAATGGATGGATGATTCATCTGCTGGCGCCATCTTCTGGTCAGATGCGGGAATTCATTCGGTGCAAACGTTACAGTGTAGCTGTTGAATGTACATCGGTTGTACACTCGTTATTGCAGTCCATTATGGAGTTGAATTAATGCACTCGATAATGTCCACTATGGTTTCGGACACCACTACAAATGGCTGTCCGCTCAAAAAGTGCCCTAAAGATATTGATTTTGGACACACTCTCAATGTTGCTTAGGACTGCGCATGTACAATGGCTGGTCCAGCCTGAAAAATAATGTTTTGAGCGATTTGAAACAAAATGTATTGGACAGTTATTGTCAGATTTCAGATTTAAGGTCCTTTGGTTGCTCAAACTGCCTTTAGCTGATGCACTAACACAGAAACATCTGTTCTTAGAAAATACCCACAGGGATGGTGTGTGGCAACATCAGAAACACAAGGTCCCAGGAGTTTTACCTTTGTTTCCCAGGAGAGCCTTATGGTCTGTTGGCAAGTATGTTCAGGGACTGAGAAAAATAGAGAGAAGGCTATGGTCTCCTATTTAAATCTCCCCGGAGTTTACATTATTTCACAAGATTGGCTCGGATGAACTTGCATGAGTGTTATAATGAGGGCATAAATTTGTGTCATACAGGATTCTTTTGTTTTAGGACGCTGCCTTCTGTGCTTTTCAATCCTATTCAAGCACTGCTGAGTCTGACTTGAAAGATGGCAGGAAAAGACCACCCTTCTTAAAGAACGATAAAACAAAAGCATTCAAAAGCACAAATGTGTGACTCACAATTAAAACGCCCACTTCGTAAAGAATCTATGGCTGTTATTATCAAATCAAAATGACTCAGCGTCACAGCTCTCTAGGAGGCCCTACAGGGACAGTGATGAAGAAACATAACATCCCATTACTCAATACCTTTCAGCTGCATTTTTGTGCAATATGCATAATCACTGGTTATAACATCAGGGTCCTTTAAGAGAAGACAAAGGGACAGAGCGGATTCTGTGATTGCTAAAAAAAAAACCTATCATCCCAAAGTGTCAGTAAACTTCCTGCCACTTTCTGCTCCACATTTTTCATCTGACTTCCACAATGACTAATAACACAAAGAAGGCAATTCTTTTGAAAAATGACAGGAAGAAGTGTGGGTGTGTGAAATATAGACCTCATATTATATTGTGAAACTTGTTGACAGGTGTATGATAAAGCAGTTGTACATCAGTCAACTCAGAGGCTGTGTGTGGTTGCAGGTGCCTTTCAGAAAGAACTCGTCTTTGCCTTTATAAAATGCGAGACGTGCCACTAAAAAAATGGAAAATATTGCAGGGTGTTGAGGCACTTCACATGCAGATATGCATCAAAATATGCATACTTTCTTTCTATAGCCCAGCCTGGCTAACGCCAGACCACGTATCATTGAGGTCTGGGAACCACATGTTCATTTCTCGTATTTGAGGCGTGGTTTACGAATGCCCAGAGCCGTATTATTGGGTGCTACGAATGTCTATCAAATGTGCCTGTAAGTTGCTTATAGCCAATCGGGTCAATGAGGCCATGTTTACACAAAGCCGGGTATTTAGCAAAACGAATATTTCCCCCTCTCCGTTTTCAAAAATAATATCGTTCACACACCCGCATAAATACGCCATTGAGCGCCATCATAACTATGCCAAACCTATTGGCGGCAGTGTAGGGGTTAAGAATAAAGCCATGCAAGCCAATCAGAATCCTGGAATCGACAAGAGAGAACCTAAAACGCAGTTTCTCCCAGTTTACACGGCAACACAAAACCGGCGTTTTCAGAAATCTCCACTTTGGCCGGAGTTTTTAGAAATAATCGTTTTCAGTGATAAAAACGGTGTTTTCAGTGTAAATGAGAGGCAAAACTCAGAGAAATATCTATAAACGGGGCCTGATAATAGATGACGTGTGTAGAGCGACAGAAAATTAGACGAGGAAAAAGACGATGGGTCAGAGATTTAGGAGATTTAACGTAAAACTTCAAATAATAGCTGAGTGCCAAATAGTCTGTCTCTTTTACACGCCGGGTGTGGCTGCAGGTTTGGGTAAATAACCTAGCTGGGTTGGGTAAATAAATAGCTGGTCTCAAAAAGAGGCCGGGTCGTTTTTTTAGTTTCGGGTTGTTAATCTTGTAAAACCATCAGATCGTCCACTTTTGGCGGCCGCCAAAGCAAATTTTTGTCCCGCCAAAGCCTATTTTGATCGGTGAGTGATGTAGAATAGAATGAATGTTGCGCTTAACAGGATGCATAACGAGCAGAGAGAGAGAGAGAGAGAGAGAGAAAGATAGTGCCTTGGCCGCACGTGCGCACTCTCACGTCTTCAAACAACATAGACTAGACATATCAAACAACACGAGCGCTGTCTTGCTCTCTTTCCCTCGCGTAATTAACCAAATCAATTTAGACGATAGTAAAAGGTTGGAAGACCACAGTTTCACATGGAGCATTTGGAGATTTTTAAAGATTATAGACTCAATGAACTCGATACTAAATTATAAAGGCCGGTTTCATATAGACACCTGTCTCAAATACAAGCCGGTGGAGTTTGATGATTTGGGAAATAATAAAAAAATAAAGTTTATACGGTATGTATACACAAAGGCTGTATCAAAAGGTAACTTCGCGTCCGCTGCCAAGATGGATCCATAGATATAAACAAACTGCTTCAGTGTCGCATAGACGTCATCATCGTCTTGCCGCTCCCTCCCTGTTCTGTGATTGGTTCCCTATCTCAGGGAAAATTTGGTGTCCAGGATGCCTAGCAGAGTGAATGAAATCAAGGCAAGGCAGCATGGGGAAACCCATAGCCTGTAAATAGTAGTATGTCTGAATTTGCAGCATTCATAAAACAATTGGCAAAAAGTAGCAGGATAACCTACTGTTGATATACTAAATTGTGAGGCCAAGGCTGAAGATAACATGATAATGTCACATTGTAATGACAAATGTACAAGCATGTCTGGAATAAAACAAGTCTGTTTGGGAGTCTTTGCAATGGCATAGACTCTAAGGTCTTTTTTATTTTTTTACTTCACATGTGCAGTATGCTTACAAAACGGTGGAATGGTGCAACAGTCAAAAGCAATTCAGATGGAGCGCAACTCAAAATTGCATTGTGGTAAACCAACTCTTATTTAACATGTTATATTAATTTGATAACACTTTACATTTGTCATAATGTGGGTTTGTGTCATGTTCTATGGTTCTCTGTCTTGTTTATTAGTTATCCTAAGTGTTTTGGATTTCCCACACCCCCTTGTTATCTTATCTAGCTTGTTTGTACCTGATTATTTAAGCCCTGTGTTTTAGCCTTGTCTTTGTGAGTTCTTGTTTAATGTTTTGTACGCGTTTGTCGTTGACACAAAATAGCATAACCAGTAGCCTATAAAGCCAGCGCTGGCATTTGAAAAATAATAAAACACAACGCTACGTCATGGAATTATACATGCAAATACATTTAAAATGATTAAGTCTTAGCCTACTTACAGATTGTGGCCCAACAACTGCTGCCTCTGGTTTTAAAGTTGGATCTGCTTCATGTTTTAGTAACAGTTTCTTGTTGAATCCGGTGTTGAACTCGATGGAGATTCTGGAAGCTGTCTTCCGTAAAATGCGCAGCACAGAGAGCTAAGATTACGATCGTCATTTTCAGGAACATAATCAAACATAAATTGTATCCATTGTTGACGAAGTACAGCGTCCGTAGGAAGTTCGAAGCACAGAAGACCTGACAGCTGCGTGAACAACACACTCAACGAGGAGCTGCTGAAATATGATCATGCCCTTTTCTGCATATTCCGGAAGGAGGGGTTGATGAAAATGTGTGGGTTAGTGACGTACCATAACCTAGCTGTCAGTCCCAATCGAGTCGTTTTGTAGGCAATTATACTTCCTGATTTTTAAAAGACGATATCTCTGCTTACACTGAACTTTCAGCGCTGCAACTTTGCAGATACTGTTCATGCACCAACAGCAACATTACACACTATTTAAAATGAAAAAGTGAAATCACAGTCAACCCCCCTTTAATATGAGATAATTTATTAATTAATTTGAGCAATATGTGTTACTGTATTTGCTAATCTTTGTTAACCAATGTTAACTAATGAAACCTTATTGTAAAGTGTTACCTTTAATTCTGTAAAGAAATGTGTTAAATAGCATCACTATTTAACCTAAAATATTCATACTGTAGCATCTAAATAAACTTTGCTCCATAAACTTTCCAAAACTTTTTGGGGTTAAGAATTATCTAAATAATTTTTTGATCAAGTACATAACCAGCCAGTGTTCAAAACTATTTGCTTGCCTTAGCTCGAATTCAAAATGGTAAGCTTGTAATAATGTTTTTTAATTTCAGTGGTACTGGTGGGTTTCTACTGGAGATTTGAGCATGTCTTTGCGTCATTACGTCACATTTGTACACACAAAGAAGGAGTCTCAGCTAGTAGGCTATATTGAGTGTGAGGATGTTGGGGTTGAAGATTTATAGCCTCTTCTCACAGCACTTGATATAATTAAACGTATTAATTTCATGGCGGATCCAGAAAAGATCAAACAGAGATGGCGACAGAGAGGAAAAACAGTTTTTTTTTAAACAATTAAATAAGTCCATTCATGAAATATTCAGGTTTATCTATAATCTGAAACATTCATTGTCATTGTGACAATGCAGTGTTTTGATCGTGAGAGCTGTGGATTATATTGTCTGTAGTGAGGCAATAACAGCAGTATTCATCTTCCTGTTCTTTACTCCCTCTTCAACACTGTCTTAGGTCATTGAAACAGTAAGTGCAGTGGATAAAGATGAACCACCCAGCGGGCATCGCTTCTTCTTCTCCCTCACTGCAGAGACAGCTGGGAACATGAACTTCACCCTCCGAGACAATAAAGGTGCATAATTTTTTAAGACAGTTTATCAGCGAATCATTGAATATCAGCTCTTATTCCTATACAGAAAAGGTTTCGTTTTATCTATTCATAGGAGTAATTTTTTTCACTTTTCACATGATATCATGTCTCTGTCTCTCTCTTTCTCTCTGCAGACAATACAGCTTCTGTTCTAACTAAGCGGAATGGTTTTCAGAGGAGGGAACAGGCTATGTATCGACTGCCAGTGTTGATAGTGGACAGCGGGTCCCCTGCCCTCAGCAGCACTAACACGCTGTCTATTAGAGTGTGCGATTGTGACCCTGATGGGACGCCCCAGTCATGTGGCACAGAGGCCTTCATGCTGTCAGCTGGACTCAGTACCGGAGCTCTCATCGCCATCCTGGCCTGCATCATCACCCTGCTTGGTAGGAAAGACATACAAATTGTTAAATGGCATGTGTAATGAAACAAACTGACATTGACAAAGGGCTGCTTTTCTTTGTTTGCTTGCCGATCATTTCCCTTTCCTGAATAGGTCTAAAAATGAACAGTCCCACCTCAAACTCCCGCCAATGATTTAACCAGTGTTGTTGTGTCTGGCCTGTTTGGGACAGGCACGTGCACACATAGACATCAAAGGGGGCTTGAGCACCTGCCCTTTTTATTCCTGGAAAGAAAGTGGGGTGCTTTTTTAATTTTTGAAAAATAATATACCGGCCACTTTATTAGGTACCCCATGCCAGTAACGGGTTGGACCCCTTTTGCCTTCAGAACTGCCTCAATTCTTCGTGGCATAGATTCAACAAGGTGCTGGAAGCATTCCTCAGGGAGTTTGGTCCATATTGACATGATGGCATCACACAGTTGCCGCAGATTTGTCGGCTGCACATCCATGATGCGAATCTCCCGTTCCACCACATCCCAAAGATGCTCTATTGGATTGAGATCTGGTGACTGTGGAGGCCATTTAAATACAGCGAACTCATTGTCATGTTCAAGAAACCAGTTTGAGATGATTCCAGCTTTATGACATGGCGCATTATCCTGCTGAAAGTAGCCATCAGAAGTTGGGTACATTGTGGTCATAAAGGGATGGACATGGTCAGCAACAATACTCAGGTAGGCTGTGGCGTTGCAACGATGCTCAATTGGTACCAAGGGGCCCAAAGAGTGCCAAGAAAATATTCCCCACACCATGACACCACCACCACCAGCCTGAACCGTTGATACAAGGCAGGATGGATCCATGCTTTCATGTTGTAGACGCCAAATTCTGACCCTACCATCCGAATGTCGCAGCAGAAATCGGACTCATCAGACCAGGCAACGTTTTTCCAATCTTCTATTGTCCAATTTCGATGAGCTTGTGCAAATTGTAGCCTCAGTTTCCTGTTCTTAGCTGAAAGGAGTGGCACCCGGTGTGGCCTTCTGCTGCTGTAGCCCATCTGCCTCAAAGTTCGACGTACTGTGCATTCAGAGATGCTCTTCTGCCCACCTTGGTTGTAACGGGTGGTTATTTGAGTCACTGTTGCCCTTCTATCAGCTCGAACCAGTCTGGCCATTCTCCTCTGACCTCTGGCATCAACAAGGCATTTCCGCCCACAGAACTGCCGCTCACTGGATGTTTTTTTCTTTCGGACCATTCTCTGTAAACCCTAGAGATGGTTGTGCGTGAAAATCCCAGTAGATTAGCAGTTTCTGAAATACTCAGACCAGCCCTTCTGGCACCAACAATCATGCCACGTTCAAAGTCACTCAAATCACCTTTCTTACCCATACTGATGCTCGGTTTGAACTGCAGGAGATTGTCTTCACCATGTCTACATGCCTAAATGCACTGAGTTGCCGCCATGTGATTGGCTGCTTAGAAATTAAGTGTTAACAAGCAGTTGGACAGGTGTACCTAATAAAGTGGCCGGTGAGTGTATATTCCCGCACAGCTTCCCTGTCAAACAAATATATTTATTGAATAGTGTGTATCTAAATATCAGGTCTGAAGCGCTGATCAAGAGTTAACGCGTCTGCTCTAGTGAGCTGCGCTGAGCCGCCGTTTAGACTTTGAACCGAGCGGATAAACAGTCCGTGAGACGCGTGCGGTTCAAATGAGTTTCGTTCCGCTTTTGGCACATAAACATTATCGAACATTTATCGAACTCGATATTGATATCGAGCATTGGCGATATTGACTCAAAATTGAATACAAAAATATAAATTTAAGACTTGGCTGAATGTAATTTATGACCTTGTATGGAAAATCCGGACGTTTTTATGACTTTTTATGGCCTTAAATTCTTATTATTAAAGTAATGTTACATACATCAATAGTCTTCCCCTTAAATTTAGAAATCTAAATTGGTGAATTTAGAGGAAATCTACAGATGCAAACAGATGGAGGATAGTAGGTTTTAAACAAACTCCATCTAAATGTGGATTTTGAAGGTTTTATTTGATGATGATGATGATGATACAGTCTTCCCTCAAATGTGAAACTAAGTCCATGTCACTATCAGGTGTATCAAATATATACTTGGTTGAAACTAGTAGCATAGAAAACATGAACATTGTGGCATGGTTTCCTACATGCTGTTCAATAAACCTGGTGAATACTAGGGAGAACATTGGTTTATGTGTGAACTGATTATTTTGTAGACATCTTTTGAAAATGAAACAATTGCGTGAATTTGAGGAAGATAAAATTAACTTTAATACATTTTATAAAAAGTCAGAGTTGTGTTAATATACTTTTTGTTTAAAAAAGTAAAAAGAAAAAAAAAAAAACTTTTTGCCCTTTTTTCACTTGAGCCCCTGCCCCTCAAAATGTCTGTGCACATCCCTGGTTTGGGATGATCAAGTCAACACACAAATGGCTTATTATGAACTAACATTTAGCTTATGTGATGTCATTTTTTTCAGAGTGAAACAAATTATTCTGCTGGAAATTTCAGAGAAAATGTTTGTGAAAGTTACACTACTTTTTCTCAAGGATACATTAAATGAATCAAAAGTGACAGTAAAGACATTGTTACAAACTATTTTTATTTCAAATAAATACTGCATATTATGCCAAGTTCAGACTGCACGATTTTCAAAGTAGTCGGGTCACTGTTCTTTTCACACTGCATGACTATCTTGGCCAGCATTCAGTCACTGCTGTGTTCACACTGGACGATTGATCGGCGACAGAAGGTTTCACACTGCATGACTTTACAATAGGAAACATCGCCGACAGACTCTGTCTAGCACGCTGCGTGCAAACTACGTTTCAAAACAAACACACGTGAGATGTGAAAAGGAAACTACGCGACACCACACGTGCTGAGACCGTGAGACTTTTTTTTTCGACCCGGTTGTGGTACAGCTCAGGTGAAGCATCAAATCAGACATGGGTGCTCCTGCCAACTTTCTACTAATTTTTCTTCCATTTATTGTGTCCAAATAGACCGAGAAGAAGCTTTTTTTTCTGAAACAATGCCATCATGTTGATATGTGATCTATAACTCCTCCCCGAACTCCTCGCTGCTCTGTATCTTGCTCGCTCACTGGCTGCCGGTGATCGCCGATGTAGTTTTCAGTCAAAACACTTTTCACACAGCAGGATTTTGAATCGCCGACAGGTCCAGATATTTAGCATGCCAAATATCCATAGACAGTAAAAGAAATGGACAGAGCGATCTCATTGGAACTCCATTGAGACGATTGAAGCCCGTTTTGCCGATTTTTTTAGCACTTCCGTCCCTGACGCGCAGACTCAAACAAAGCTTGATGACGTAGGTGTGACGAGAGCAAAGCGTCTGTCTTCTAGTGCTGTGGCATGAGAAATCTGAATCATTCCTTCCGAAACATGCAGACGCGGAGAGTGTTAATAGGAGCTGTCCATGAGCTAGGAGAATGAGACAATTCTGCTAGGTATTCTGATTAATTATTTTGTCATTTTGCCTCCACGTTTCCCCGATTGTGCGCAAGCTTCTTCTCCTGTCCATAAGGTAATCCCTCCACTGTGCGACAGAGAGCCGCTTGGGTATGACTAAATCGTTAGCATACTATCACTAAAACTGCTTCTACGGGGCCATAGCATAAGCTACAAGGAAACGGAGCAATTTATACATTGTCGTGTTTCTTTAGAAATAAATAAAGGACAAATGGGGTCTTCAAACGCCTCAAATGTAAAGTTATTCGACACCAAAATGAATGGGAGTCAATGGGAATGCTAACGCAGGTGAAGTTCTGCTACAAGATGGCAGCTCCCGCAAGACTTCAACTTCCGGTCGATGGATTACCCCTTGCAAATATCTCACGGGCGGCGCGACTCGTCGGTTATTCTCTCAGTTCGCGTCTTTGCTCATTCACACTGCGTGATTGTCACTCACGTGAACGAGCGCCAATTTGCCTGTGATTTCGGGCATTTGTCGGCAATTTCTCAAAACCTGCCGGCGAGCCAAAATTGTGGCTAAAATCATGCAGTCTGAACTCGGCATTAGAATGATTTCTGAAGGATCGTGTGACACTGAAGACTGGAGTAACAGCTTTGCCATCACAGAAATAAATTACATTTTAATTAATATTGCACAATATGACTTTTTTTTACTTCTGAGCATAAGAGAGCTCTTTCAATTAACATTTAAAAATTGCGCCTACCCCAAACATTTGAACAGTAGTGTATTTTGTATGTATTTATTTATTGATAAATGGATTTGATGGACCAGTGCCATTTATGCATTTATTATTTTCTGAATAACAATTAATCTCTAAATATTTTGATTTCATGTTGTCTTTAAGAGAAAAATAATGTTAAGGTATCCGCATTTAAAAATGTCAGAGAGCTTTTTGAATGCAGCTTCCAATCAGCTCCTAATTTTTGAGATTTTTTTTCAAATCATTTTTTAAGAGCATTCCTTGCATTTCCACCTCCCCCGTATTGACATTTAGCACACATTTGGGCTGCCGTTACTTTAGAAGTGCTGGCACGACTGCTCTAACAGTTGGGACTCGGCATGCGCTGAGAAGACTGCTTGGCCACAATTGACTTGTTTACCTCCTTACAGGGAGGCTGCAGGTCTGGATGATTACTTATTATTTGGAGCCTTATTAGCTGATTGTTTGATGAGTGACCTCTACCCCATATGTACCATTCACTTGGTCTGATTGGTTGACTGGTGAGCCTTTGTGTTGATTTGTCGACCTGACGACTGCACAGAGGGAGTGAATGCAGTCCTGATGGTTTGATTGATTTCTTGATTATGCCATTGATAGGTTGTCTCTCTGTCTGTGATGGTGATGTGGAGATCTGTCTACGGACACAGCCACAACTCTATTTGCTGACAGATTTTGTCTGTCATTGTGAGTCCTGTTATTGTGACAAGACAGGAATTTCGGTGTGTATATGTTGAACCAAACCCCAGTAATTTCCATTTTTTGATTACTCACGGCATATAAAGAATACGTAACAAAGTTTCTGACTCTTCTGTGCCATTACATCTAAGTATGAACCAGTTAATTTCTATCTGAATAGATACGTTACAACTGAAACAGTTGATCTGAAATACTACATTGCAGTGAAGCTGAGTGCAATATGTTTCAATTTCACATTCCCTAAGAACTCTGCTGTTCTTTCACATGACTTGGAGCACCATACATAAGATCTTGATGAAGCAAAATTGCATGAGACATTAAGACTTGATTTATAAGTATTAATATATATGAAAATGCAATTTATTCATGTGATGGCAAAGCAGAATTTTCAGCATCATTACTCCTGTCTTCAGTGTCACATGATCCTTCAGAAATCATTCTAACATGCTGAATTGCTGCTCAAGAAACATTTCTAATTATTGAAAACGGTTGTGCTTAACGTTACTGTGAAAACCACAAGACAGGTTTTGCTTCTCGTTGTAGGTTCAACAGGAACCTGGGAGTAATCCCATTTTGACCAAACAGCACAGCTTGTGGCACACAGTAGCAGACGCCATCCCTGTTTTGATTGATCGCTGTTTTTAAGTATTTATCATCTGAATGTGAGTTTAGCTAACAGCTGTAACTAATGTCAAATAATCATTCCTGTGGTTTGCCGTCTCGTGTTAATTCAGGGATTTCCAGTGCCGCCATCCCTCTACCCCATCTCCTCCCAAACTACACAAGTTGGATTAGACCACTGCGCTGCCTGATCTGAGCAATGCAGTTATTTTTGGCAAAGAGTCCGGGCCCTGAGGGCTCAGAGACTGCTCACTCATGGTTGAGGGGAGGAGGTTGCCTTCAGAGTAGGAGAGCTTCAGAGGAAAAGAATCTTCTTTTCTGCTTTATCTTATTCAGAGTAATGAATCAACAAGCTTTTTGGCTGCTGCTGCTGCTTTAGTTATCAAAGCAGTGCACAACTAAACCGTGGCAGGCAATGAATGATACACAAGGACATGTCAACTTTGAGTCTTTTGTCTTTTTTATCTAACAACACACAGTACAAAAGAGTTTGTCCATAAAATTATTATTTTTTCAGCCAGAAATGAAAATATTGTTATTTTACCCCTGCATGACTCTTTTGTGCTGTCATTGAACACAAAATGAGATGTTTAAAGAAAGTTCACACTGCTCTTTTTGATATACATTCTTAAAAATATAGGTTCTTTATTGGCACTTATGGTTCCATAGAGAACTTTAGAACCATTCCACAAAAGTTTTATTTTTTATAGTGGAATTAAGGTTCTTCGTTATTGAAATGTACTTTTCACTACACTCTAAATATGCTGGGTTGTTTTAACCCAATTTTTTTGTAAAATATGGATAAAAATGTCATTTAAAATGTTAACCCAATTACTGGGTCAATATTTGATTCAAATTTGGGTTGAAATAACACTCTAAACAATGCTGGGTAGTTTGAACCCACATTTGGGTAAAATATGGACAAACCCAAATACTGGGTTAAAAATGTTTGACCCACATTTGGGTTGAAACAACCCAGCATTTTTCAGAGTGTAAGAAAAAACCGGGTCTTAAGAACTGTTTGCGGAAAGGTTCTTTGGGAAACCCAAAATGGGTCACATCACTGCAAAACCCATTTTTGGAGCCATATCATATTTTAATGAAAATAGATATAGCCATATGATAGCTTTTTGTGAGGAAAAATAGATTGAATGTCATACCTTGACAGTTGGTCACATTCACTTCCATTGAATGGTATCAGGATGTTGTGCTGTAAATAATAATCCCTTTAGTATTCCATGGAAGAAAGAAACTCATGAGGCGAGTTAATGATGGCAGACTTTCAGGTGATCTCTCTATTGAATGATTGCCTAGTGTCATTACAACATCTTAGTCACACTATCAAGCCCAAGCATTGATAATGATTAAAAAAAAGTGTCAAAAGAAGGGATCTGTAAACACATTGCTATTTATCAGTGTTTCTATAAACTAATCTAAAGGATTTCTGTTGTGCATATCACATGATGACAGCCGCTGTGTCGTTCTAGTTGTTGAGGGAAACCTTGTGCTCATTATTCCAGTCTTAGGTGGAAGAATACAGGTCAGGTAAATCCGAGATGCTCTGATGCATTCATGTCCACAGGTCACACTCGCAACATTGACATCACCTTTTCAATTTCTGCTCGAACCGATTGCAGGGCATCTTGTCTTGCAGGCGCTCTTCACTATGGCCTCTGACGGTGCAAGTGGACGGTAGTCAGTAATACTTATGAGGGCCCTTAAGGCGATGTACTGTGCTCTTGCATCACCCAGAATAAATCATATTTTATTTTTCAGATAATGTCACCGCTGTGAAAACGCGGGGACAGACAGGTGTCATAAAGCACAAACACCTTGTGTTGGGAAGCCGCATAAATGTCAACAGCCAGATATATCCGCATATCGCCAGTATATCTTGATTAGTCTTCACTGCCCTGGGCTATTGGCAATGGTTGAGATATGTAAAGGGAACAGCATGAGACTAAGAGAAAGAGAGGGAGGGAGTGAAAGAGAGAATGAAGGGCAGTGCATAATCTAGTTGCTGCCTCATTTTTAAGAGGTCGATGAGAACGAGGCCCCCACAAAATACCCCACTTGTTGTTTAATTGATTTGGGATGACGGATTGTTTTCTCAATCCAATTACTGCAAATTGAGGATAATGTTAAATTGATCTGCTGCTCCCGTTGAACATCCATCTTGTGTCAAAACTGCAGAGAGGGTAAATCAAGCCTTAAAGTGGGCACAGTCTGTAACAGTTAAGTTTTAAGACTGCATTAGATCTTTATAACTCTTCATAACAATAGCTTAAAAATACAAACTCTGCACTCTCAGAATGTTCTTATTTTTATTTTATTTTTTACAGGATTTAACCCTTAAGTGTCACTGACCCAACTGGTGGGCCCAAAGCCATTACATTTATAAAACAGTAATATCCTATATATCCTAAACTAAACCTAAACTAATCTTCACATACTATATATCATTTGAAAGCTTCGCGACTAAAATATATTATAGAGGAGCTGTAATTTATCAATTTGCAACAAGAATATTTTCATACTAATGGTGCGTTCACACCAGACTTCGAATAGCGCATTACGCGCAGAATGATTTCAATGTTAAGTCAATGCAAAAACACGTTACGCGCAAAAAAAATTCCTGCGCGCGAATGAGGCGTGGTCCGGCGCGCGGAAGACGCGAATACGTCTCATTCGTGCGAATTGAGCATCATGGCGCGTTAAGCGTGAATGATTTAGTTAGTGCCATTTGTTAATTCACGCATTTGACACAAATTCGCGTCTGCCGCCGCAGTTGAAAAATCTTAACTTTGGCGTGAATTCACGCCGCGTTAACCAATCAGGAGCCTATAGCTGCTTGCTCACGCGGTGAAGTGTCTGGATGCTTCAATAAATTATTTTGTAATATGATTAAATGCATTGGTGGGATTATGCACAACAAAGCAAATATTTTATCACTTAAAACATTATTTCTATATACGAGACATGTTCGTTTTGTATTGAATATTATTCATTCCATATCTAGATTATATGAAATAGTATTATGATGTAAAGACAATAACATACATGTGCATTAAGTTCATGTCTGGACGTGAGAGAAGAAAATCACAGGACAGGTTAATAACTTTTGGAAGCTGGCTCTATTTATCATCAAAACAAAAATAAATGACAGCTAGATTAGGTGGATGAGGGCGAGGGTGATCCTCGCTCCGATGCGGGACAACAGGTCATCGAACTGAGCGCAGGACAGGCGGAAGTACCGCTGACAGCGGCCGTCATCCAGCGCAGCTCCTGGAGCAGCGAGCAAATGGTGATAGCCAACGTTCACCTCAGAAGGGTCCGGAGGACACAAATATGCGACGATGATCCCCACGCCACTGTTCTGCTCTCCAGAGTAAGTACAGAGCGGTGACTCTCTCGATGAATGCTCGGTCGACATAAAAACAATGGCCGCCAACGGATTTCGATGCTGACACGCGTAGAATTTCGCTTCAAACTTTGTTTTTATGCGCGTTAGTTATCACTCTTGACACGCAAATTAACACAAATTGGTCAAACTGGGCGCAGTGCCACGAATTTGACCACGCTATCAGCGTTCGGTGAGCGCGGCAGGTGAACGCGTATTCAGACCTCCCCCCCCCCCAGTATTTCAAATTTTTTGTATTTTTTTATTTCTTGAAAATCTTGTCTTGGAGCAATGGTCACCATCCACTTTTATTATAAGGCAGCTTCGACATTTTACATAAAATCCACAGTATCTACAGTTTTATATAGCGTTTCCTTTGTTAGCACCATAAATGGATGTAAGACCGTTGCTCTTGAATGTGAGGCCGATTTTGGCTTTGCTTTTGTTTATCATTCCCGGAGTGTGTGTGTGTACTGTGATTATGACTGCACTCGTGCAGCCGCTGCCTCGCCAGCCCACTCGCCCAGCTTGTCTGCCCCTGCAAAACGACACTAGGCCTGAGGATGAAGTATGAGACTTTGGCACCATATTTCACACTTGCTGTGGCAGGCCTGAAGGATGGATCATTAGACGTTTGCCTCCCTTTCCCTCCACTCTATCTTTCTCTCTCTCACTTCAGCCTGCTCCCACTTACACCTCCTCTTTCTCTCTCCCTACTTTATCTGCTCCCTTCCCTCCCCCTCGAGCTTAGTAATGGCAGCCAAATACACAAACTGTATGCGCTATCTACATTAGGAGAGAGAGAGAGAAAGATAGACTCCCGTGGGAGGACTGTGTTGTGGCTATACTGTAAGATCCCTCGCATTCATAGGTCTGAGAGCGCAACACGGAGGATTGGTTTTTGCATTCCACACGCCACAAAAAATGGATTTATTTTACTTTTTTTGTGCATGTATCTTGTTATGTCAGTTATTTCTCGCTATTCGCTTCCCCTTTTTCTCTTTATAAAATGACAGAATTTCTCTGTATCTTTCACGCCATATTTTTCCGTGCATTATTTGATCCCCGGTTTAAGTCACCGAGACACACGTTGCAACCTTGCCATTCGTTGATAGTTTTGATTTGCTGTATACGGGGTCTGTGCTTTCAGGGCAGGGTGATATTTTCTGACTGACACATAATCCAGTCTTATTTTACACATACAGTTGGCATATGCTGCACTCATTAAAAGGATTTAATGCTGGCCTTTCCCGAATAAGCAGCTTGTGTTGGAGCGGGAAGGAAGCAAGTGGCCGTTAAAGCCTCAGTATTTACAGCAACACATCCTTCCCTAAATCTTGCTCTTCGTGCATCTATGTGTTTATCTCGGTCTGTTTGCTTATGTTCACACATGACAGAGCTAAGAGAAGACAAAAGTGCTGGCATGTGCTTAATTCTCAGCTGTGCATGTATTTTTGTGCACGGATAAGGGTACGTACAGTTAATAACCACTGTAAACAAACATGCAGGATGAGATTGAATCCAAATGTAACTCCTTGTCACCTCCTGCTCCCAGGAGCACCTCCTATGATGAAACTCCTCCTGCGTAGGATTTGTCAGCAGCATTATTAGAATTACTACAGCCCAGGCTGATAAACTTATTGATAAAACTAACCTGATCTGTCCTACATTGAACTGCAGATATAATTCAGCTTATCTTTTATGTTGTACCTTAAAGTGTTAGGCCTTAAGGCAAAATTGTTCTATAGGGTGTAAAACAATGACAGAGTAATATTTTTGGTCCAATGTTATAAATATATTTGAGAATACAGTTGCGGTCGTGATTCTGATCTGATTCTACACCTCTTTATGTCTTTGCTTATCTTGTACCAAAGGTACATGGACTGCTTGAGATTTAAAGGTGTGTGTGTTGCTTTGAAAACCCTATCTGTCTGCCCACGAAGATGGCAATATCCGAAATAATGGCTCTTGTGGAAACATTTTTTGGTCCCTATGCGAAAACAGCTTATAAATAAAACAAAGTGATGGTATTTGAAAATCTAAAAATGCATAAAGTTTTGTGTTAGTGGATAGAATATACAGTTTGTACAGTATAAAAGTTATTATGTCTTTGGAAAGTCCCCATGAAACATGAAAACAACATGCATTTTTTCTTCTTCTACCTTTTAAAACCTTTGGGTGCATCTAAATCTTACTTGGTACTTTATTTTTCATGGAATTGGTGTTTACTGTGGACATGAATCTGTAATGGAGCAATTTATTAAACACTACTCTCATATAAAAGGGGTTTCTTGTTCAGCATTGTTCAGCAAATAGTTTAATCGTAATGACTATTTGCACAAAGTGTAAACAGCACTGTGCAGCTATTTGGCCCCAGTAGTCTGGTGGAAACAGATCTATGAATAAATATATTTAAGATGTCAGAGAAGCGGCCTTGATTTTTATTTATTTTTCTCTCAAATCAGTGCATTTTAACAAATTGTGACTTGTTCGAATCCAACTTCTCTTATGACTCCACTCTTAATGTAAAAGGAAAATAAATAAATTTAATGAAATTAATTCAATTCAAATAAAGTTACTCTTGTGATATATTATTTAAGGTTGTAAAGTATATAAATTAATATAATAATTAATAATAATAAAAAACTATTAATGTAGGTTATATGCATGTTATTAAACTATATGTAAGTATACTCAGTCAGTAAGCAACATGCAAGTTATTATATTACTTATGACTTAATAGTATGTTATACAGCATTTAATATCTTATTCATATTTACACGTACATACATATACACACAAGTATACATCATATTATTATCATTATTATTACTATATGCTTTTAATAATCGTGTATATTTTATGACAGTATGCAAATAGTGTACATTTCTATTCAAAAGTTTGCCGTCTGTAATATTTTTTTCCCTTTATGCTCACAAAGGCTGCATTTATTTGATCAAAATACAGGGAAAAAAAACTGTAATATTGTGAAATGTGTTTGCCATTTAAATTAACTGTGTTCTATTTTAAAATGTAATTTATTCCTTGATGGCAAAGCTGAATTTTCAGCATCATTACTCCAGTCTTGTGTGTCACATGATCATTTTGATATGCTGATTTGCTGCTCAAGAAACATTTTCTTCTGATCATCAATGTTAAATGTTGTTCCGCTTAATATTTTGGGGGAAACCATGATTAATCGAAAGTTCAAAAGAACAGCAAAATCTTTTGTAAAATTATGAATTTCTTTACTGTCACTTGACAAATTAATTTTTTCCTTGCTGAATAAATAAAAAATAATGAATTATGATTTATGTTTTGCAAATCCCCTGATTTTTGCATAGTAATGTGTGCTATTACATAGTAGCATGTTATATTTGCTACTTAGGCTGAATCCCAATTCACCACTTGGCCCTACCTCTTGTTTTCGGAGTGTACCTCCTTGGCCCTAAAAACAGAGTTACAAGGGCCAAGGGGTTGAAATGTCCCCTACGAAATGGAACAACCCTTCATGAACCCAATACGTCATCAGTCGTTGGCGATCTCCCCTCAGATCTCAACAAGAATCGGGGTGGTGATTTGGGATTGAGCCTTAGTATACATCACCTCTGCCTAGCCACTGTCTTGCCTCTGTATCATCAATGTGTCATATTACTGATGATAGCTCTGGTTTGTTTGTACTAACACCATATGGTTTTTCTGTCTTGGTTTTGCAGTTCTGGTGCTGCTGATTGTGACAATGAGGAGGCGGAAGAAGGAACCTCTGATCCTGGACGAAGAGCCGGACGTACGGGAAAACATTGTGCGCTACGACGATGAAGGTGGAGGTGAGGGGAAGACACAGAGGCATTTGACATGGTGGCACTACGAAACCTCAACGTGAGGGACAGCAAAGCCCGCCGAGACGTCACCCCGGAAGTGCCCACCCTTTACTGCTCCCGCCCTCCTCCTTACAAAATCGCTCCGGACAACGGGATCTTCCGGGAATTTATATGGGACCGCCTGAAGGACGCTGACGTCGATCCTTCAGCACCTCCCTATGACTCCCTGCAGACGTATGCTTTCGAGGGCAGCGGCTCCGTGGCTGATTCCCTCAGCTCCCTGGACTCCCTTAGCACAGACTCGGAGCAGAACTATGACTATCTGAGCGACTGGGGACCTCGCTTCAGGAAGCTAGCCGACCTGTACAGTCACGGCGACAGCAGCAATATGTCTCCTCCTAGCCGGGATTAAAATTACTGCCAAGGTCTGCTCAATCAAGGGCATAATGGAAATGAACAATGATCAAGAGAATACAACTGACTCATTGATGCTTGACAGAGGAAGAGAGCAAAAAAAAAGGAACATTCAATGCGCAGGGGGAGATTTATCTGCAGAGAGCAGCAGTTTTGATAACGGATGAGACTGGAGATTCGATTCGGAAGCACTTCTATTTAAATTACAGTTAGATGCCAAGTCTGGACTTGGGATGTGGTTGCCAGAGCGCCCAAAGAGCGATACTTCAGGTCCAAGAGAATAATGGACGGTGGACCACTGCGCTATGCGAGCTGGTACACAGGAATACCAATTGTTTCTAAAGAGACATTTGAAGTGGTCTCGCCATGGTTATAAATGAAAACAGTGCCATCCAGCTTGCCATATAGCAGTGATGCTCAAGAAATCAATGTTTCTATGACTCATAGGTTCTTAGAAAAAATCAATATGAATTCAACAGTCGAGAACTACGGATATCTTTTCCGGAGCGCATTGCTCGGGGAGAATACTCCAGCTGTTGCTTTGTAAAAAATCCGTTACGCATAACTTCATGTCTGTTATCAGGCCTTAGTCCCATGAGAAAATTTGGGCCGAGGCGTCTCGCTATCACGACTTCTGAAGTATCCTGCAGCAACGCCGACAAACTCGTAGTGAGTGAGACTGATGTATCAAGCAGGACAGGCCAGAGTGGATTTGATACATTGAAAATGTATAGCACTTGCCTTTCAGTTGATGCTGTCAACCTGAATTATTTTGAGATGTTATTTTGTAAGTTTGTAGAGAGAACCCTTCCGACAGCGAGCGTTTGAAGGGGAGTCTTTTGTATTAAGCATATTCCTTTCTCGACAACCTCAGTCTCAGTGGAGAAACTTTAAGCGGCAAAATGTTTTTGTAGTGCTCTATGCATGTCCCGTGTACATTTTATTTGATTTTTTTATATTTTATTTGCAGTGGTTCTTGCTGAATATCTTGTGAGAGCTGTTTGTTTTAAAGCAGGCCTGTTGTTTATATGAGTCTGAGTTGCATAGTGTAGGGGAAAAAAGAATGTAAAGACATTATCCTAAATAATATCTCAGCGACGTGTGAAACGGTGTATAACTTGCGACAACACAGACCTTACTACTACAGTATATTCAATGTTTAGCTATTGTCCGACGGGTTGTTAATGGTTTTGAATTGTAATGATATGAAATGACGGTAACACGTTAGAAAACTGGGAAGACATTTTGTACAGATTTTTGTAATAAAGCACACGAATTGTAGCACACAGTGTGGCCATTTCCTGACTGCTTTCATCCATTCGGTCATCCTGACGGTGCATATTTTGATGTGGAGATCTCGCTGCTGAATGGGCTGCTTTTGTTTGTGGAACAGGCTGGTTCACGCAGACATGATATGTAATCAAGGCTATAGTGGAGAGAGCCAACAGGGCTTCGAGTTTGATAAATGACACGAAGCTTGTCAGAGCATTTAAAAGGCCTCAGCTAGATTAGCCTCCGAAAGAGGAGATTGATGATTCAGTTAGTGAACACAAGCATACATCCAGAAATACGATCAAGCGTCTAAGCACGGGCAGACTGGGTGTGCGACGACACCAGTCGGACGTGAAGCTTAGCCTATAAATCGTCTCACCCGGGCCAGTTAGATCTCTCCAATGAGCCTAGTCTCGCTGTCGGGCTCGATACACAGCTTGACGTGTTAGGATGGCAGTCTTTCCACGAAAGCCTGTTGCAGCCTGGCCTGCGCTATCACAGTGTGAGATAGCTGTGATCTGTTTTGAGTCATGAAACATGTTCCATTTTAGTTTCTTCCCCAACAATTTCTGGCACTCTGAAAGATGCTGTAAAGTGTTTTTCAGATGGCGTTTGGAGATTGAATCTTCAGTGTCCAAACCATACACGCTTTTAATTTGTCAGTTTGTTTGCATGCTCATTATCAACTGTGGTTGTGCCTGTCAAAATCTGGGAATATTTTATGTCTTGCTCAGTCACGATCATAAAGTGATCATGTTATGCCGTTCGATAATGGATTTGGCTTTCAACGCAAGTGATAACTTGTCATTTTGTTTGTTTATCTGACTAAGGGCAATAAAGACTGAGAATGCTGTCTGTGATCATTAGAGGGAAGCTGCTATCAGGAAAGCAAATGTAATTATTTGTTAACTGGCTCACTAAATGAAAACTAAAAGGGCAATTGAAATCTCGTTTGACTTGGCACTAAGTAATAATAAATACAGTTTTAATTAAGCAAGTCACTGCAGCGAGCAGATAATGCAAACAAAGGAGGGTAGGGTCACCCCATCATTGTTCTTTACAGATATCAGACTCTATAACACATTTATCAAAGGGACTGAAAATCAATGTTGATTTTTCTTTTCATGAGTTTGATTCTGTTTACTTAACTTTTCAGAGCTGGTCCTGTCTGCTTTGGGATTATGGATGTTATTAGGAAATGATCTCATAAGACACTTGAAAGGAATGCTGGGCTTGTTACAAATGGCTTAATAAAACAAACTGGTCCTCTTTTTAAAATATAAATCATTCATTCACTTCTTCAAGATCTCCAGCAGACCTTCATAATTTATTCAGAAATAATTATAAGAACAGCTCTGAATAGAAAGCTCATCCTGTCCTCTGTTTCATTTTTATTTATTTCACATTGAGTCATGTCTTTACTTAATGACTTCACATTCATGTTTGTCTAAGTGGCCTTTCCTTTTAGAACCAAGGTGAATGCTTTGGCATCAGTATGGCTGACAATCAATTCATCAACTTCTTCTCAAAGACCTGATGTGAAGAGGTATTTTTTAAAAGGAAACAACTTCAATGTATATGCATCATTTCTAATTAAATAATATATATTGTTTCAATGTGAGTACAGTGAAGGTCATTACAGCTGCTCAGCTTCTAAGTGATTGAAAAGTGTGATAATGATAGCTTTAGTCCAATAACTGATTACTTGGAATTAATATGACTTTTACCATTAAAAGTAGTTGCTACATTCCCTTCCGTTGATTAAGGTCATTTAAAAAACAGTTCTAAATTGGCACTTATACCATTAAATGTCTTGACCAGCACAATTTCTTTCTGTGATATTTTTTGTAAGAAAAATATCACAAAAAAATATCACAAAAGAAAAATTGTGGTTTCCTTTGTTTGTGAGAGGCATGAGACATGTTCTTCATGGAGCCAATAGTGACAGTGCTCTGCCACTTCTTTACTGGCCCTATAGTTCTGGACTTTTTTCCATAAGGAAAGTTATCTGTTTAATAGTTACAAGCCATTAATCAAACCGACAAGCAATGGGGTTAATTAAAACAACACAAACTTTGATTTATAAAAAACAAAAAAACAAAAAAAAGCGGACAATTTGCATGTTTGTATGGTTTCATACCTTTTTTATTTTTTATCAAAATGCCATCTAACAGAACTTTTCCAATATGCCTAACACACTTGTGGAAGCATGCATTCATCTGCCTCTCTTTTTTGAGTGCAATCCCCATATCTCAAAATCCAATCAACAACCGATGCATCCCCTTCCTATAGTTTGTACTTAAAAGAAAACATCTGTCCCTACTTTCAGAATCATGGGTAATTGCTGAACATGATTATTTAACCCTCAGGTGCTCCTCGGTTTCGGAGTCAGCACTTGTTATCTTCCCGGTCAAAAGTGACCGGACACCTAAAATGAAACTTTCTCCATCCCCAGTAAAACCAATGCAATTTATTTTTGTTCTATAATATTTATTCTTTTTAATTTAGTATTTTGAGACAATTTAATTGAATTTATTAATATTTATGCAATATTTATGGTTTATTTTTGTCATGGAAAAATCAGACACAGTCTCATGAAGATGCGTATCTATTACCACGAGTGTCATTTCTCGTGACATTTATACGCCAAAAATGTTTTTTTGCGTGTATATGGTACGCACTAAAAAACCCTGGGTTAGGTTTAGGGGGGGAGGGGTAGGGAGTTCGTGCATATTATACGCCAAAAAGTGCGTATGGTATGTACGCACAAAGTGCGCGTGCCATATACACGCAAAAACTGTTTTTCGCGTATAAATGCCACGAGAAATGAGCATTCGTGACATAGATACTAACTTTCATGGAGATTGGGGCTAGAAAGAAAAAATAAAATATATATATATATTTATATATACATATATATATATATATATATATACTATATATATATATATATATATTTTTTTTTTTTATATTAATGCAATATTTTAGTTTAATATAGAGTCTAGGCCTTCAGGAAAAAAAAATTAAGAAAATTAGCACCATCTGGTTACAGTATAGAGAAAAAGCGTAGCATCATGGTGTAAGCACTGTATGGTATGTACAGCTCTGCAATGGGAGAGGCATGTGAATTCCCCAGCTGTTTATGAACACAGTTTTTTTGTTTGTTATTGTTGGTGGATTTGAATGTATAATTGAAACAATCTCAACAAAATGTCTTATAAAAAGTTAACAAAAAAACTAAAATTCACAAATTTATTTATTTATTTACTTATTTATTATTATTATTATTATTATTATTTTACAATTTCCCATTCATTTCCAATGGGGGTCATTTTTGACCAAAGACGACATTCTTTTTTTAAGCCACTAGCATGCTCAGATCATGACCTTAATTTTTTGTGTGTTCATACAAAATGCCATAAAAGTCACCAAGTTTCGTAACATCGCGATGAAGCTGTGATTTGAAAATTCAAAACATTCTTTTTGAAATAAAAATTTATTGGTGTGTATGTGTATAAAAGTGTGTTTGTGTGTCGTGTGTTGGTGGGGCGTGTCTGTCTGTGCACTCTCTCGATGTTGTAGAGTGTCACCCCTTTCCGGCAAGTGTATTTTTTTTTTTAAATTGTGGCCGATTTATAGATTGTACATACAAAAATTCAGAGATTTTTTTGGTTTTTGTTTTTGTACAAATTTCCCATTCATTTCCTATGGTTCGATCATTTTGTCCAAAGAGCACAAGTGTGATTATTTTTTATGACCACTTAGCCTGCTTGGATCATGACCTCAATTTTTTTTTTTTCACATACCCAATGCCATAAAAGTCACCAAGTTTCATAACATTCCGATGAAGCTATGATTTTTACAATTTCCAAACAGAAAATTTTTCAGTGAAAAATGACCGAAGAGCACCAGAGGGTTAACACGTTGAAATAATTCAACAAAAACATATTCCAACCTAATAACAACCTTGCTAGATCACTGTAGGTCTATCTTTTACAGTTTATAAGTTACTTTTCAAATCAATTCCCCTATGGAAAAAAACAAATTGTATGGGGTTTTTACTTCAGAAACAAGAGTAAAAACAAGTTGACTTGTAGTCACCAAGTTACTTGTAGTCAGTTGAATGTCTGTTTGGGGGACAAACAAAATAAAATGTTAGCAGATATTAAGCTGACAGACTACTGATACTTTAATGACAATTGGTTGACATGTACGTTGAAAAGTTACCAATAGTTAGTAGAATGTCTAAAAGTGGACTATTGGAATAAAGTGTTACCCATTATCTATCTATACACACACACAAAAAACTGGTCTTGATTCGGTTGTTCTGAAGGTATGTAAAACAAAAAAAAAATATTTACACTTCTGATCTTCTGGGTCAATATGACCCCACATTGAAATGAATGGGAAATGTGAAAAAAAAAAACTATATATATTTTCTTCATGTGTCAAAAAAAAATACAATAAAAATAAAAATCCGTCATAAATCTGAAATTTTTTACACAGACATGAAGGCCTAGTACTAGAGCATAAATGCAATGAATCATAAAAAAATAACATTTCATATGCTACATATGCTAATGCTAAAGCTAATGGTGTAGTTGAATTATTTGTGTATATTGATGCTGATAAGTTTCAATATTCAGATACTGTATATTGATATATTGATAAGTACTTTATATCTCCAAAAACACAACATAAATGAATAGATGAGAAGTAAAAAAAGATAGATTATTTGTGTGATTAAAAATGTATATTTTTGGTACAATTACTCAATCAATTGTTGGGGTCGTATAGACCCCAAAGCCCAGAAGTGTAAACAGGAAACAAAGACCATTTGAAGGTTAAAACATACTGAAGATACGACAAAGTTCACAGATGCATGTGAGATAGCCTATGCCACTGAGAACCTAATGTATTTAATAAAGATGCAAAGTGTACAAATGGTAATTTTAAACCTGAATTTTGTCGTTATTTAGGTGTATACTAGACCACCCCAAAGCAAACTCAAATGGTGTAAAACTGATTCGTTTTGATTTCCTGGGTTCTTTTAAGGTGCCTGGACTAGATGAACTTGGAACTGAAAGAGCCCAGCTATCAGCAACACGTCATCTTCATGCGAATCACCACTTGCGAGGTGTTTGCAGCCTGTGAGTCAAGCCACCTCAGCTTTCCAACTCAATGCCCTCTCAGATTTTAAATCAGTCTGACAGACACAAATGTCAGAGACAGAGCTCAGCAATATTGATTAGAATTGTCTGTTCTTGCTTGACTGAAATATGACGGCTTCGGGCGTTCCGTGAAAAATTGCGGTCCATTTAGCAAATTAACAGCATTAATAAAGTCTCCTTAACACAACAGAATACCCGAATCTTGCTTATACGGTTCCCATGAAACACTTATAAAACTCACGCTTTGGATTTACAGCTTTCATTACAGTAACGAGATGTTAGTGTGCAGTGTTAATATATTGCCGGCTTCTCCTCAGCGGCCCTCGTTGCATGTCCACTACGGCACGAGCGCTGCCAACGACACTCACTACGCCATCGATTTTCTCTCTAAATTAAATATACGATTTTATGCATTTAACAAGATTGCTTCAAGAAAAATCCAATTACCTCTTCAAGCCAGTAGAAAACTCATTAAAAGAGCTAGGATAATTATGCAAGCAAGCAATGGCACTTTAAACCAAGGGAAAGGCAGATTTGGAAATGTTACGAAAACATTTGATCCGGGATGAGTTTTCTAACTCGCGTAATATTATTAGAAGATGTTATAATAACAAAATAATGAGAGCAATATGCAGAGCAAAGAAAAGGTCTCTACTAATGGTGTTCTGATCAATAATTTTAAAGAGCATGTCTTGGATCTGTATTCACAATCAGGCACATCTAATGCCGGCCAAATGCAGAGCTGTCTGGTGAAGACTTTCTGTTTTCAAGTCACATGTCAACATTCGCAGGGCGTTGTCCTTGTCCTCTAAGCTGAGCCCTGGTTTGAGTGTTGATTCTGTGGCTTGTGTATGCTTAATGTACCCTACACTCTGAGGGAGGGGAATTGAACCTATAGTGAACTACTCATGAACTGTTTGAAACCATCAACATTGAGTGGCTATTCTGTGCCAAGATATTTTATCTACAGAATTTGTGCAATTCTTGCTAATTTCAGTGATTTATAATTAAAATTATTAAGGCCATTAAAAAAATACACTAAATATTTCGCCATTGTTGGCCCTTTTTTGTTATTGTTTTTTTGCCCAGAAGTGAAGTATGCTAAAGTGCATGCACATATCTTCACATTGCTGAGTGTGCCTTTTATTTGCTTTGAACTGACCTTGAGATGACTATGAGGCTCTGCTTTGAAGTGTTGATTCTGTCAAAACACACACACACGCACATGCAAACTCTCCTTTCTATTGCTCCCTCTCTCTCGTCGCTCGCTTTTTTATATATATATATATATATAAACAAATCTGCATTGTATATGCAGAAGTGTTCAGTATACAGTATAAATTACAACATTGTTGAATACTAAAAACAACTTTGAAGGAACTTGCTGTTTAATATTTTATAAAAGCACACTTAAAAAATACTTTGCATGCTGCATGCAGTTTCAGTCTTTCTTATGGCCAGATTTGCTTGTTCAAATTATTTGAATGGTGCTTGTGCTCTGCAATTTTCAAGTAGAGTGATAGAATCTTCAATTGCAGTGAGATCAGGGCTTTGACTGACCATTTCAACATTTGATTTTTTTGTTCTTAAGCCTCTTCAGTGTTAATTTTGCCTTTTGTTTGTCCTGCTGAAATACACTCTCACAAATGTATTTTAGCAGGTGGAACATGCATTCCTCATTGTATTTTTTACCATCCATTGTTCTCTTTATTTCAACATGATTCCAAGTCCTCAGTCTCTCAGCATGCACACTTCTCTGAAGGTATAGTGCTTCTGAAGGTGTGGGCAGTGTTAGATTAGCACCACACGCATTGCTTACAATTTCATCTGAAAAGCTCTATTTTGGTGTGATCTAACCATGAAATCTTTTAACACTTTTTTATATTATGCCTTAGACAATCTCCAGACGTGGCGCTTAATGGTTCCTTTTGTGCCTCGTTATACAATCCAGCGTTATGCAGATTTATGCTGTCAGGATTGGCTAGTCCATTGAATAGTGCACCTTGACTCCATTCAGAGCTACTGCTATCTGTTCATTCACAGTGGTTGGCCTCTCTGCGGCTTTTCACAATGTTTTATAACACAAAGAATATCAGTGTGTTTATACAGTAGTCTTTTGCAATGTTTTCTGTACTATTTATATAGATTTTTTTTCATCACGTTAAAGCTAGAGATAATATGCCGTTATTGGCAGAGTTATCTATTTTTCAGTGTGCAGCTGGCAGTCTGCATCCTTTAGATGAATAAATAAGATATTCATGCGTCTCTGAAAATGTTTTAAAGTTATTGACTGTTTTATTTATTTTTACATTAAATATATTTAACTGTGTGAATCCAAACTCAGTGCCTGTTATTAAGGCTTCAGCTACATTTCACATCTCAGAAGTACAGCAGAATGCTGGGAAGAAGTTCAAATTCTTGCATTTGCTTTTAAACAGTAGCAAATCATTAACAGACACTTCAATTTCGCAGTTTTACTTGAAGAAAAAAATAACAGCTACTGGTTTTTGCCTTTTTTTCTCTCCGTCAATTGTTATGATCAATATATGGTGCTTGGACAATGATAGCCAATCAAGAGCACGGGGATACAGCTTTCGGGGACAGTTGCCCTCGGGGAAACCGAAAGCAATCAGACACACATAGAGCTATCAGAACCTCAATCTGCAGATTAGAACAGACAGGCCTCAGGCTCCACAGACTTCAGGATGAGACAGAGCCCCTCTATACCTTTCTTAAGTGTCCGCAAATCAACTGTAAATTGCCACTCAGAAAATGAGTTTCTCTAAACCACCCCGAGCAAGGCTAGTTTTCGAACCTCGTAAACTCTTTCAATTATCTTTGGAGATAGGCCGCCAAGCTGTATGTCACAGTTGCAGAGTTTTGTGTTGGCTGGCAGAAAAACTTTTTTACGAGGGGCAGCAGGCAGGAACGTCATGTCTAGATCATGGTTCATCTGATGAGAGCGGTCAAGAGGCTCTCAGTTATAGTTGAGTCTTAAGTGCTCTATCTGCTTTGATACTCTGTCATCATCTTTCAGACAAATCTCTTTGCTTTCCTTCGGTTAAATGCTGCCACTTCATATCAAAAGCATGCCATTATATGATGCATCTTCTTAGCATCTTAAAGAGAGATGTTAAAAATGTGAAGTGCCATACCAAATGGACTGTTCTTTTGGAAGTATACTGTTGGCAAGCCACTGGAAGATGTGAACATGCCGCAGACCATCTCACGTTGTATGCAGAAGCTGAGGTGCAGTTTATTCTTTTTCCTGGAACTGGAATACAGCCTGTCAGCGCAATGTCTACTTTGTTTCAAAGAGGACTGACAGTTGGTGAAATTGACTCTCTACCTGCTGTGTACCCCGCGAATTTTGATGGCCCCTGTGTGGTGTGGACATGGGTTCGTGCCCTGCCCACAAACAATGAGAGTGTAAAAATAATGCTGATGGAGACAATGATGTTATCTACTGCAATCATATTATTTTTTTGCTGCTTAATATGTTTAATATTTTTAACCATTATTATTTTTTCAGGCTTCTTTGATTAATAGAATGTTCAAAATAACAGCATTTACTTTGAAATGGGCGTGTTTCTTGTAATTATGTGCTTTGATCAGATTATAATTTAATTTGAAAGTATTGATTACACTTGAACAACTTACTGACATCAGCACTTTATGAATTCAAGTGTTTTGATACAGTTAATACAGGCTATATAAATAAAATAAATAAGTTAAATTAATTTAAAGGGGTGAATGAACTGAAGAAATCAAATTTTCCTTGAGCTTTTGACATCTAAGAGGTCATCATATTATAAGAATATAGAGCCCGAATCTCATGAAAGTTAGTATCTATGGCACGAATGTCATTTCTCGTGGCATTTATACGCCAAAACCTCAGTGTTATGGCACACGACTTTCTGCAATACATATGATACGGACTTTTGGGCGTAAATCACAAACTCCTCAGCCCCCTCCCCCTAAACCTAACCCAGGGTTTTTTAGTGCGTACCATATACACGCAAAAACCATTTGGCGTATAAATGCCACGGAGAATGACACTCGTGGTATAGATATGCGCATCTTCATGAGACTGTGTTGGAATATCCTGTAAGTTTCAGAACTGAAAACGTCCTTGTTAGTCCAATAAAAGCTTTTATTGACACCAGCCTCAGCAAACCACTCGTTTTTCAAAGTGGGAAACTATGAAGGCCATTGCACACTGAGATACAGAAATTTTCAGATGCGTTTTTACGTGTTCTACAGCCTCGAAATTCGTCACACATAGAAACCTTGCACACAAAGTCCGATGCGTATTTATCATTTGGGAAAAGCAGAAATGCCAAATGGATTCGTCAAGCAGTGAGGATGATTTTGTTGCCCTCTCTTATTGAAAAGAGAAGAAAGAGAAAATATTATGTCCATCCAATCCTGAAATTGCGCAGAGAGGAAGGAGATTTTCACCTCCTTATCAAGGAGTTGCGAATTTATCCCTAGCGATTCAAAATTTACTTCAGAATGTCAGTGGGACAGTTTGATGCTTTACTAGCAATTCTGGAGCCACATATTAAAAACAAAACCACCAATTTCCGTGAACCAATCGATTCTGAACGGAGATCTGGCAGTATGTATGGACACACACACACAAACACAGCACGTGCGCGGCCCGGTTGAAGCGCTGGGCAGACAAAGCAACTAGGCTGTTATATATTGAGCCCAAATAATACATTTATCGAATACAGTTATCGAATTGGCTGCTCAATCACATCTTATTCGATTCTAAATTTCAATCTGATTGAAAAGGGAGGTTTATTAATTTCATAATCCAATATAGAGAAGAGAACATAAACACTTGATCGAACTGAAAACCGAAACTGAAAGCACGGCGCAAATGTGCAATGATTTGAGGACGAGCTCCCCCCGGCCCTGAATTGTCAAAAGACCTCTCAAAATGCTGGCTCTGGATGCGAAAAATGCAGAAAATCGAACCCGATCCGATTAATTTTATGACGGACGAAAGTTTCGGAGGTGGTGTGCAAGCATAATTGACAAAACGTGAGGTCGAAATTTTTTTTTTACGTGCGAAAATTTCAAAATACGAATTTCGACTCGGTGTGCAATAGACCTTTTTCACAAAAAACGGAAATACTTAAATCGATGTGGAAGCGAGAGTTCCTGTCAACCATCAACACATCAGAAAAACACACCCGGGGAAGAGAAAATTCATCAGAGTCTTTCAAAACTTCGAAAAAATGTAAACTTGTCATGGTCCAGTTGTTGATGACTTTGTAAAATGCTGTGGTGATGCTTGTCTACAGCTGATGTATTAAGACCAAAGATATATGACTATTGATTTCAGAACTGAAGCTCATTCTTTCCCAATATATGTTCATTAAAGGTAAGAAGCTGGAGTGTGTGGAAAGTTATTAATATTTAGGGACTATTAACGTTATTACAATAAACTGCGTTTTGACGTGAATACCAAAAAGAAGTCTGTCAGTTTTATTCAACAGATATGTTCAGTGACTTTTTTTTTGCACTGCTCTTGCTATAGAACGATCAAAGATGAAGAACAATTTATACAAATATTAATTTATCCCTTGTACACTCAGATTGTAAAACAGATACATTTATATGTTTTATTTATATGTAGCCTATACTGTTGTGTTCTTATTTATCTTGTTTTATATTTTGGTGTATTTTTTTATGTGTTTATTACGCTGGATACAATTTCCCGGGATCTTAATAAAGTTGAACATGAGCAAACGTTACTTCATAATACACAAATCATAAAACATAAATAATAAACATAATGACGGCTTAGTGAATGGTGACATGAGAAGTAAAGAAGATCACAGGATCAATAACATCCCGCCAGATAGCCTGAATCCATTTCCGTCGAACTTCATCAACAGGGAACTGACGAGGGCAGGAATGAAAACGACAGATATGGCTGCTTTTGGAAATAACAAAAGAGATCGGTCCACGTAACAGTTCTCTTACTAGTTGCCTGCGCAGCGGCTCTTGTTATGACTGGAGCGGAAGAAGTTACCATGACAATTGCGTATTTCTGGTCACAAATACGGAAGTTGTGAGAAAGGTCTATGGCCTTGAGGTCAAAGAGGATAAAACACCACCCAGCAGAAGAAGATCAACGCCTACTTGAACACGGCTAGTGAAGTCCCACCCACCATTTGCGCATTGCATGCATAGTTAAATAACATAGATGCCTACCTCGTAATGACAAACCGATTCGAGCTACCGAGCAATACCAAAATATTGTGCAGTGCCTGGTTGTGGAAGAAGACAGTGGCTGCATAAGCTTCCTCTGGATTCCAATAGGACTGCATGGTTAAACTTTATTTTTAATGACGTTCCAGCTGATGAGGGAAAAAACATTGTTGTCTGTTTCTTCATTTCACTGAGGATTGTTTTGTGAAAAATTGTGAAAAAATCGAAGCGTTTACAATATAATAAAATTTAAAAAGCCAGTTCATGACCCCTTTAATTATTGTGTATATTCTGTGGTCACCAACATAGCTTTATAGTTGTAATCTCTTCCTGAATTTCTGTCATTTAGATGTGCAAATCTTTTGGGCTACAGCAAGTGTTTTGCATAATGATATTATATGATATTTATGTAAATGGTTAAATTAGCCTGTTTACAGGGTGGTTTCTACACTACAGATGCCAATGAGTATCATAATCAGATGCCAAAATTGTAATGATCCAGGGGCGTTCTGCTGACTTTTGCATCTTCGTCCACAGGGACAACATCTCAAGGGCACAAGATATTTGGTAAACCGCGCTTGTAGCCAGGCGTTTGAATGCTGTACCGGAGGCTGGAACATTTCATGTAAATGAAGTTTGGAAAGAGATTGACCTGCATCCTTGATCACTGCGGCATCATTCATTCTGATTAGGGCACAGATCCACACGACTCATCTAGGCTGGTCTGATGGATTAGATGGCCAGACTGAAGCCTCCTACAGGAATTCAAAAACTCTTGAGTTTAATCACCCTCAAAGCTGGAGGATGACAATATTTAAGAATGCAAGCAACAGTGAGCGTCATGGCAACGTGATGCTAAAATAGAGAAGCCTCTCAACTGTGATATCATTTGTGTCTCATTCTAAACCTTACGTTGCATCTGCAGTGCAAATGACATTGTAAAAGAAAGAAACCCTCTGCAAAGTCACTTTGATTGGATCGCTATTGAAAGAAAAGCGAATGGCCCATCATTAGCCCTCAGTGAGAATGAATATTGACTTTAATATACACTGTCAGTTTTTTTTTCAGTTCTTCTTAGTGCCTGCCATACTCAAGGGCTTTCTCATTGCTGAATGCTGAGTAGCAGCAATCACCACCCTATTTTCTGCGAATGGCCTCCTGATGTCGATGGACTGCAGCTCTGTTTATCATCCCTGAGCGGTTATATCCTCCTAACCCACCATATAGGATTATCACGGACATAGAATAGCTATAATCAGGTTAATCTGCGCATGGGGAGATAGTCTTAAGGCATGCGGCTGTGCTTGCGCTGGGTGAAATACAGCTGCGGTAACATGTTCAGACACAAGCCACATAAGTTCTGCCACATTAGTTGTCCTCTGTATGGAGCGTTGCCTCACATCAGTGTACTCGATGAGCCATTGTCCCCACAATCAACTTTCATATGGAACATTGTTGGCATTCGATGTGGGGTGGGTACTCTTGCTGACATGGAGAATGAATTTCACATCAGTTTCAGTGGTATAGGTGCAGAGGCAGACACATCTGCTTTGAGATTGATCCTGTACTTTGTGTGTGTGTGTGTATTACAATGATCAAAAGTGACAGTAAAGACATTTATAATGTTACAAAAAGATTTATATTGTAAAATAAACGCTGTTCTTTTGAACTTTCAAAAATATTAAGCAAAAATATTGAGCAACACAACGGTTTTCAACACTGATTATAATAAGAAATGTGTATTGACCAGCAAATCGGCATATTATAAAGATTTTTGAAGGATCATGTGACACTAAAGAATGCTGCTGAAAATGTACAGGAATAAACTGCATGACAAAATATGTTTAATAGAACACATTGAATTCGTTTCTGGTTGGACCAAGTCAGGTTACAGTTTATTTTGTCCACATAGTTTAAGTAATTTCGCAACTACATGTCAACTAACTGCCATTGGAGTATAGAATGTCGGTTGGTAGAATGTATAAAAGACCATCAAAAAAAAGTGTTACTGTCAGCGTCTGTGATAGTAGCACAGCACGAATCTCAGGAGCAAAAACACACAACGCATCAATCTGAAGTTTCCAAAAGCATCGGCAGCCAACTATGGTTGCAAGTTCCGTCGTTATCAGCATAGTTCAACGAGTCTGTGTTTTTCCGAAACCATCGTTCCGACGAACATTCGCAAACAGCATCGCAAAGTTGTGTGGTTTGAACGACAGCTCTTAAAGACCTGTGGTTAGAGGCATCGTTTCTATATTGCATGACATTTGGAGGTAATAAATCATTATATTGAGCAAAATAAGCAAGCTGACATTCAGTACAACCAGTATCTTTTATTTAGAATACATGCAAATGGAATGTACGTCTTTTAGTTTGTCAAAAGATTTGAAGTAACGTGTTTGAAGAGTACGACATGTGCAAACATGCTCTACTATGTAAGAACGAGCCAAATATTGAGTCTGGTAATAAAGCAAAACAACTGAGAACAATTCGAAATAGTTCTCAGATGACATGTCTGTAATTTATATAAAACAAATCTCAGCGTTAATTGGATCTCAAACAGTTTCATTAAAAGTAGTTATTACTCTACCACGTGCAAAACCAACATGGTTGAACAATACTTTGCGACAGTGGGTTTCGAGGAAACAGTCGTGACTAGCTAGTTGATTTTTCCAACGATGCATTTTACTATGGTAGTAAATCAGCAAACTACATCGTTGTACGGGAAACGGTACCCTTGGGGTGCGTTTCCTGAAGGCATTGAGCAGCCAACTATGGTCGCAAGTTCCTTCGTTATCAGCATAGTTCAACGAGTCTGTGTTTTTCCAAACCATCGTTCCAGCGAACATTCGCAAACAGCATCGCAAAGTTGTGTGGTTTGAACGACAGCTCTCGACCTGTGGTTAGAGGCATCGTTTCTATATTGCATGACATTTGGAGGTAATAAATCATTGTCTTGAGCAAAATAAGCAAGCTGACATTCAGTACAACCGGTATCTTTTATTTAGAATACATACAAATGGAATTTACGTCTTTTAGTTTGTCAAAAGATTTGAAGTAACGTGTTTGAAGAGTGTGCATGTGCGAACGTGCTCTACTATGTAAGAACGAGACAAATATTGAGTCTGGTAATAAAGCAAAACAACTGAGAACAATTCGAAATAGTCCTCAGATGACATGTCTGTAATTTATATAAAACAAATCTAGCGTTAATTGGATTAAACAGTTTCATTAAAAGTAGTTATTACTCCACCACGTGCAAAACCAACGTGGTTGAACGATACTTTGCGACAGTGGGTTTCGGGAAACAGTCATGACTAGCTAGTTGATTTTTCCAACGATGCATTGTACTATGGTAGTGAATCAGCAAACTACGTCGTTGTTACGGGAAACGTACCCTGTGGTGCGTTTCCTGAAAGCATCGGCAGCCAACTATGGTCGCAAGTTCCGTCATTATCAGCATAGTTCAACGAGTCTGTGTTTTTCCGAAACCATTCGTTCCAGCAGTACATTCGCAAACAGCATCGCAAAGTATGTGGTTTGAGCGACAGCTCTTGACCTGTGGTTAGAAGCATCGTTTCTCTATTGCATGACATTTGGAAGTAATAAATCCTTATCTTGAGCAAAATAAGCAAGCTGACATGCAGTACAACCAGTGCCTTTTATTCAGCATACATACAAATGTAATTTAAGCCTTTTAATTTGTCAAAAGATTTAAAGTACTGATTTTGAAGAGTGCACATGTGCAAACATGCTCTACTATGTAAGTACGAGCCAAATATTGAGTTTGGTGATAAAGCAAAATAACTGAGAACAATTTGAAATAGTCTTAATATAATAATGCATATTAACAAATCTAGCATTAACCCTCAGGTGCTCTTCATTTCGGAGTCACACTTGTTATCTTCCCGGTCAAAAGTGACTGGACACCTAAAAATGAAACTTTCTCCATCCCAGTAAAACCAATGCAATTTATTTTTGTTCTATAATATTTATTCTTTTTAATTTAGTATGTTGAGACAATTTAATTGAATTTATTAATATTTATGCAGTATTTATGGTTTATTTTATTTTTTTTTGAAGAAAATTAGCACCATCTGGTTACAGTATAGAGAAAAAGCATAGAATCATGGTGTAACCACTAGATATCATGTACAGCTCTCTATGGAGAGGCATGTGAATTCCCAGCTGTTTATGAACAACATTTTTGTTGTTGTTGGTGGTGGATTTGAATATTTGAAACAATCTCAAAAACTATTTCTTATGAAAAAAAAAATGACAAAAAACAAAAAATCACCATTTTTTTTACCCGTCATTTTTTGCCCGAAGAGCACAAGTGTGACTATTTTTTTTATCGAGCACTTCTTTTGACCGAGCCTGCTCGGATCATGACCTCAATTTTTTTGTGTGTTCACATACCCAATGCCATAAAAGTCACCAAGTTTCGTAACATTTCGATGAAGCTGGGATTTTTTAAATTTCAAAACAGAAAATTTTTCGGTCAGAAATGACTGAAGAGCACCTGAGGGTTAATTGGATCTCAAACAATTTAATTAAAAGTAGTTATTACTCCACCATGTGTGAAACCAATGTGGTTGAACGATACTTTGCGACAATGGGTTTCGGGAAACAGTCACGATTAGCTAGTTGATTTCTCCAACGAATGCATCGTACCATGGTAGTGAAGCAGCGAGTTATAGCGTTGTACGGGAAACGCACCCCAGGAGTAACAGAAACACAGGGCTTAAATACACTGACCAATCAGAGGGAGCTAAATGGCAGGTGAACCTAACCAGTAACTATGAAAACAAAGGGCATAATCTACGAGAGCCCCTAAACTAATTTAGGGGACCTTTGCAAATAAATAAAGACTATCATGTGTCTAAAGGACATGGCTAAGCTGCAAACCTAAATCATTCATCTGTAAGCGATATCATAACATGGGCTCAGGACTACTTTGGCAAACCTTTGTCAAATACCACAATACATAGTTACATCCACAAATGTCAGTTAAAACTGTACTATGCCAAAAGGAAACCCTATGTTAACAGTGTTCAGAAGCTTCTCTGGGCAGGGACGCATCTGGCCTGACCTGTCTCCAATAGAGAATGTGTGGCACATTTTGAAGCCCAAAATGCAACAACAAAGACCCCGTACTGTCGCCCACCTTAAGACTTGTTTGCAGCAAGAATGGGAAAAAAAAATTACATTTGAAACACTTCATCACTGGATGTCTTCAGTCCCTAAACGTCTTTTAACTGTTGTGAAAAGGAATGGCAACATTTCAAAGTGATAAATGCTTTATTGTTCCAACATTTCTTTTTTGAAATCATGAAAATCCAAAATCATGAAAATCCAAAATCATAAAAACACATTAAATGATGTGCTGTTGTGTTGTCTGCAATGAAATACAAGAAATACTATGGATGTTTTTCCACTAAAAAACTAACATTGTTATTATGTTTTGATTAATCCTGTGAAGCTGTTTTGATGCAATCTGTATTGTGAAAAGCGCTATATAAATACTGTATACTTGACAAGTCAAAGTACATTTAGAAATCAGTACTGTATTTTTTATGATTTACTTATAAAAGCACTTATTTACTTAACTTTTTCTGATTTGGGGTTGTACTATAACATACTGTATGTCTATCAAATCCTTTTTTTACACGTAATGCAGTATAACTGGTAATATGGTAAAATCTAAATATTTGAACAAAACATTAACATTAATAAATCACCTCAAGTAAGCATTAGCTTGCCAGCTAGATAGTGCAGTTACAGTAGCTCACTGGTTTGGTTTGATTTGTTATAGTTATATGATTGTTGAAACATTACTTGCCTTTTATTTTTAGATATTAAAAACTATAGTCTGTTAATTTCGCTCGGTTGGTAAGAAAGGGGGCATTTTATCCTATACCTTGGGGGACGCTTTACCCCACCGGTGGGGCAAAACGCTAGCCTGGCTGCGCCCTCCTACGCACTTCCGCTCAATTTCATTTTCCTTCAGTACTACGTCTGGGATCGCTCCATAGCCTTAGGTTTCCAGAAACCAATTTTTTGTAGGACCAATCAGCGAATAGAGGGAGTGGCTGAGAACGATGACGTTGATGTAGCGTGCGTCAGTTTGAGTTTGGCAGCGGAGAAAGACGTGAGAAATGCTATTCGGTCCGTTGTTGGAAAAGAAACTGCCGAATATACAGAATTTAAAGCCGGATTGTTATCGTCTCACCTCTTGTTGCACTAACGGAGGATCAAGTGAAGGAGGCAGAAAGGTTGAAAGTTCGCGCTGGGCAGCGCTCGGTGTGCACGATGACCGTGACATTTTGGACGGACGCTGTAGCCTGGTGTTCGGAAGCCCCGAGTCCTGGCTGCTAAACTATTGTTGAATATGCACTCAGGAGTCATGTCGGCTCATATTCCCAACAGTAAATTTACGGATTCTTGTGATGAATAGAACTAGTAGTACCCCTGTGGTGCGTTTCCTGAAAGCATCGGCAGCCAACTATGGTCGCAAGTTCCGTCATTATCAGCATAGTTCAACGAGTCTGTGTTTTCCGAAACCATCGTTCCAACGAACATTCGCAAACAGCATCGCAAAGTTGTGTGGTTTGAACGACAGCTCTTGACCTGTGGTTAGAAGCATCGTTTCTCTATTGCATGACATTTGGAAGTAATAAATCCTTATCTTGAGCAAAATAAGCAAGCTGACATGCAGTACAACCAGTGCCTTTTATTCAGCATACATACAAATGTAATTTAAGCCTTTTAATTTGTCAAAAGATTTAAAGTACTGATTTTGAAGAGTGCACATGTGCAAACATGCTCTACTATGTAAGTACGAGCCAAATATTGAGTTTGGTGATAAAGCAAAATAACTGAGAACAATTTGAAATAGTCTTAATATAATAATGCATATTAACAAATCTAGCATTAACCCTCAGGTGCTCTTCATTTTGCTCCATAGCCTTAGGTTTCCAGAAACCAATTTTTTGTAGGACCAATCAGCGAATAGAGGGAGTGGCTGAGAACAATGACGTTGATGTAGCGTGCGTCAGTTTGAGTTTGGCAGCGGAGAAAGACGTGAGAAATGCTATTCGGTCCGTTGTTGGAAAAGAAACTGCCGAATATACAGAATTTAAAGCCGGATTGTTCTCGTCTCACCTCTTGTTGCACTAACGGAGGATCAAGTGAAGGAGGCAGAAAGGTTAGAAGTTCGCGCTGGGCAGCGCTCGAGTGTGCACGATGACTGTGACATTTTGGACGGACGCTGTAGCCTGGTGTTCGGAAGCCCCGAGTCCTGGCTGCTAAACTATTGTTGAATATGCACTCAGGAGTCATGTCGGCTCATATTCCCAACAGTAAATTTACGGATTCTTGTGATGAATAGAACACTTTGAGCCCCTTTGTCTACTCGCGCAGGAGGTTGGTATGTCAGTTTTACATGTTGTAAATCATACAAATTGGTTGTAATTTTTTAAAAATAATTGTCATAAATAAAAATGTGAAAACCCATACTTTGAAGACCATATTTTCAGTTTTAGATGGTTAATTTGTTTTAATAAAAAAAATGCCATATACAAATTTACAAACCACAGTCTATGGTACAAACACATACTTTGAAGACCATAATTAAGCTGATTAAGAAATGAGACGTTATATGAAAAGTTGTTATTTATTACACATATACAGATCATTCAGTGTAACTGTTACAGCATTTGCGGCAGATCAGAAATGACCGCAGCGGCGTCTGCATATTTGTAATGATTAGACACGGCTGAATGAATACGACCGTTGAATGAATACATCGCTGTCCTTCGTGTCAAATATACATTTCAAATTAATAGTTGTTCCTAGATTAACAAAACCTGCAGGTCTCGTTGACTGAAATCCTATTGTAAACATAATCCTCTGATATTCGGACTTGCTGTTTCCAGCCGTTTCGGCGCATGATATACGTCACTCACGACCACACGTTAGCGATTGGCTATGGCAGATCCTGAGTGACTCTGGGCAGATCCAATAGTTTTGAACTTTAACAGTGAACCCGCCTACAAGGAAGGAAACATTTCTCAATGGAGGGGGGCCAGACTCTATGTACAAATGAAATGTACTAGAGTCTGGTTGAACCAGGCTAGCAAAACGCTCCTTTGTACAGAAATATTTTCAGTCAAATTTATAAATATTTACAAAGGCTGAGCAATTTTAATATTTGGTGAATAACTCCTGCCATAGTTACTCAAAACTGGGATGGCATTCTAGTCACAATTATGTTTTGTTTCATAGTAATATAAAAATGCTATAAAAGGCTATAAATGCTATAAAACATTTCTTAAGCCGAAGCAAGGCGAAGAACATAATCCTGACATTTACCCAAAGTCATAATAATATGTGGTAGAGATAAGTAAGATTATTCAGTGACTGACTTTGAATATCAGAGAAAATTATGTATTACCTGACATAGTGAGAGGTCTGATAACAATATAAACTGAATCTTGACATGAATCGAACAGACTTTTGCTCTGTGACTTTAGACAACTTCTGAGAGATGAAATGCACAGTAAGACGATCGGATCAATGAATAAAATTGCTCATACAGTTGTAGGGATTGAGTTAGGTCAACTTACAGTTTCTACTAAAAGGCCTCTGAAGATCCAGAGCTGTTATATAATAAACTTCAATGTATCCTTCCTCCTCATGGGCTTGTGAGAAGAGAGCATCAGCTAAGGCTGTGCACCTAAACATAAAAAGTGAATTCCACTGTACTCTGTGGATATTTTTCCTTGGGCAGAGTCCAAAATCACATTGAGGTTGCTTTTCTCCTTTTATCAAGTGGATCCAAAGCAAGCTGACAGAAGGAATTTTAGAAGCAGAACGCTTCCCTAAACCGGCGGGCCATAAGATTCACGCTTTAAAGGTGTGGACAGGGAATTATAGTTTTTTAACCTTTGTAGTCACACCTGACACAGTGAGTTGAGTCATGATATTGGTCATTTTGTATGTCAGTAAATATATAGCGGCTCTGACCGTCACAACACATGACTCTTGGCATTTTAATCTCTTTAGTGGCCAGACTCTGATGTGCAGCCCTAAAGCTCTCTGGGGAAAGTCTGTTGCAATCTCAGTACCATCCTCCTCTGTACTTGTGGTTTCACACATCTCACACCTAACCGGCTCTCACAAGCAGATCCTTTCAACCTCACCTTGTTCAGGTGTGAATGGAACCATTCGGATTGTGTTCGGGCCCTGCTGGACTTGGGTAAAACAGGTGGATTCGAATTTATACTGCGGCCAGTCACTGTATGGTGTGATATTGTATCTTTTCTTCAATCATGTCACGTCACACACAGCCATGGCACGTTTCTCAAAGCTTGAGGTTATATTCAACACAGAGAAGTTATTTAAATGAAAAATGTGAAGAACCATTACTTCTTTACATTTTACATGGATTTGCACACTTGCATTTGTGCTTCATTTAGACCTGTCTAAATACTATTACCTAGATATGAAGCTTTTCAAGACATTTGAGATGTCTTGAATAATGTTGCTTTCATGAAAGCCTCACTTTTCATGAGCTATAAAGACGTAAGACTGCACTGTAAAAAAATAAATATGCTTTAGCTAATAAAAAAATTGTGGCAACAGATTACAAGCAATATTATTAATAGGGCTGTGCAAAAATTAATTGTGATTAATCGCATCCAAAATAAAAGTCTGTGTTCACATAATATATTTGTGTGTGCTGTATATAATTATTTTGTATATATAAATACACACACACATGCATGTATATATTTAAGAAAATGTGTTATTCATATATACAATATTTATGTTTATATAATATAGATTATGTATGTATATATATATATATATATATATATATATACATATATATATATATATATATATATATATATATATATATATATATATATATTTCAGAATTTAAGTGCAAATAATTCTTAAATATATAAATGCACATTATATATATAAGCACAGACTTTTATTTTGGATCTGATTAATCGCAATTAACTTTTCACAGCCCTAATTATTAATTAAATTTAACAAATTAGAATTGAGTAAAAATGAATCTACTTACAACAACCAAAAAAATAAAAAATAAAAAAAAATTATTTAAAGTCATCATGATGGTGATCGGTGTTTGTTTTAGGTTTGTTTTAAAATTACGTTTTTCTCTTATAGAGATTCTGCTTAACATCAGGTGTCTTCGATGTTGGCAATATAAAATAAATAGTTCTTAATTAATCTTCGACGTCTGTCTGTTAGTGAGATATTTTTGTTATTTTTTTTTTTTGGTGTAAACTTTACTAATTTTAAATGGTTAACATTTAAGGAATGATTTGATTAATTATTACTCAATTCCAAGTTGTTAAGTTTAATTAACAATATTGCTTTTAATCTGTTGCCACAATTATATTGATTAGATAAAGCATATTCATTTTTACAGTGTGGTCAAGGTACTTTATTATGCTACGTTTTAAAGTTACTTCACATTAAAGGAATGGTTCCAGTACAAGTTAAAGTGTCCTTATGCTTTTTTAAAGGATGCAACGGATTCAGGTCATGATTAAGGATGCAGGTCATGGAAGTGAGACTGGAATTCCTGATGATTTGTTTAGGTCGTTCAGAGTCAGTTCTTTCTTTTGGGAGACAGTAACTTTATTTACAACTTTGCAGAACGTTTACATTCACAGACAGCTATATTACACTGGATATTCAAAGATACTTTTAGATCAGTTAACAGTATTTTGAAATAATGTTCATGAAAATTATTTATTATACAAGAAATTCTTTAGATTATATTTTGATCTGAATTGGCAACCATTGACAATATATTTGTTACGTCCCTATTTAGTCTAGGGTTGAAGGAATATGTACCAGAATAAAAATGGTTTGATGGGTGGAGGCAGCAAGGTTCAATTCCCAACCCCAGTGCTTTAACAAAGACCGAAAACAACTCAATGTCAAAAACAAGTTATTTTATTTTACAAATGTGGGATAATTAAGGCTTCAAGTGGGGGCAAGACCAAAACAACAAACAAACCCGTAAACCCTCAACTATTAGCAAGAAACTTAGCAACAAAAGAAAAGAAAACTACAATAAGAATGTAACTCCAGCTTAAACAGGTGAAAACAAGAAGAAATGACACCCGCCTCTCTACTAATCCCTTCTCAGAGAATAAACAATAAAAATAGTTGGTAAATAACAATAACAGAAGTATAAGACAAACAAAAAATAACTTGCAAGACAAAAGTGCATTACTTTTTATTGTTTATCTTTATCTTTATTTATTACAGGGACAATACATATTAATAAACATTTCATGCCAGAATTAGCCAAAAGGCTATATTTCATCTGTAGTCCCTAGTTAAATGTCACCCTGAAAGAGAATAAATTTACATATTTGCATAACAATCTAATAATTAGATACATTTAAGTAAGAAATTCTATTCTGTTAAAATATACGATAGAAACACAGCTAACACTACAATCAAAACAAACACGTTGCAAAAAGTTAATTTTGTGACTACTATTTAGACAGTTTAAAGAGGTATTTTAATGATTACAGTTTTTATTAGTGATTGGCCCCATTCATTTCCATTGTAAGTGCCTCACTGTAACTCCAGATTACATTTTTAATGAAAAGGAAGCCACAATTAATTATTGTGGTAATGAACATAATGCCACAAATTCTTTTTAATTGAAGTTAATTTGTACTGAGCAAATTAATTTAAAGAGTCTAAAATTGTCTAAATTGTCAAGATATTTGAACACAGAAGAATCGAGAAATGGCGAACGAAAGAATTTACTTTCTGGCCTTGCTAACAACAGTAGCAAGATTCCCCCCCACCACCATTGTACTGCTTTCTTTCAAACCAGCATTTAACAGTTTCTCATACTCCAAAGCCTCACATTATTCAGTGCAATCTCTCTGTCACATGCATAGCAGCAACAGTGCAAGTGCATACAGTACATCACCTCTCATTAGCTGCTTCTCTCAGGTCTGACTTGTTTACCTACTCCTCTCTGCCTTCTGGCAGTTGAAGTCACATCCTGTGGTGTTCCAGGCTTGCCGTCGGGAGCCAGCAAACATGCATATTATCTGTGCAGAGTATCCTGTCCCAATTGAGATTGACAGGCTGGGGCTGCAGTGGACCATGCCAGCCGTCTCACCTGAGACCCATTCATGTAGGTACGTCTAGCCCTGTGGCAGGCGGCGAGGGGGTTGGAGTGCCTTGGGCTGGATCTCTGCATCCTGGGGGACACTGCACAGTTTACTCTGGGCTGAGGTAATCGGTAAGCATGGTTAAACAGTGGGAATCTAAGGGTGATGGAAAGGTCAGAATAAAATGTTAATAAAATAAAATGTACATTTTATAACACATTTTGTTTTAAAGTCTGTATGGTATTCTCATATTCGTCTGTTACAAACTATAAAACTGTGTAAATGAATGTCAGGTACACATGTGTTAATGTTACAACCAAAACCATGCAGTATAAGTTGAATTTGAATTTATGAATCTTTTTTTTTAATTTTTTTGTTCAAAACCGTTATTATGCCATCCAAAACCACTCTATAACAATCCTGTTATTGTTAATTAAACTATACAAATTTGATTCAATTTTTAATTGAAATAAAGCTGAAACCACCACCTGAAAGCACCTAAATGAAAATCGTAAACTAACAAAAAATAAATAGTTAAAGATAAATCGTATTATTTTATTATATTCATTAAATAAATTAATAAAAATGCACAAAAGAAATAACTAAAACTCAAAATAAACAGGAAAAGATCATTCAAAATATTAATCAATACTATAATAGAATATAAATTAAATGAACACTGCTGTCCAACCCATACTTATTAAATTTTAAACATTATTATCCTACATTTTAAACAAATGAAAAAAAAAAATAATTTAGAAATATACATTTTTAAAAAACAGGCATTTTAGTGGGAACAACAGAAGTACTTTGAAAGTATTGTTATATTGAAGTTTAGGTGTAGCTAAACATCTTGAGTGACTATTGTGTCCTGTATCAAATTTAACAAGATAATCTGCTAATTCAAATGATACAAATTTTTCATTTAACATTCATTAACAGTCAGATGTGATATATATATATATATATATATATATATATATATATATATATATATATATATATATATATATATATATATATATATATATATATAATAAAATATTAATACATATTAATTAATTTATTTATTTTAGTCCTGCAAATCCTTGATATATTTTTACAGCTTCTGCTGTTGCCTCAGAAATTATCATAATAATAATTAGTTACATTTATATAGTGCTTTTCTGGGTACTCAAAGCACTTTACATGGAAGGGGGAGTCTCCTCAATCACTAATGTGAACCAGAAGTGTGTCGATCATAGTCTAATTGATTAAACCAACTGTACCACAGCTCACCCACGTTCACTCTCATATATCGACCAGAATCTTGTAATCAATTAATTAATAAATTAATCAACTAATGGAAAACAATAACATGGAGGAATAAGAAAGCCTTTATTAACTTTAATGGTTGTGCTATTTCTATTTAAGGCAGGCTATTGAAGGTGAACTGCATGCAGAGGCCTTCTGTCTTCAGTTTTAGGACAGCCGATGGGTGTGGGGAGTGTCAGCACTAACTGTAGCAGAGAAGCGTCAAATTGAACTGTCAATATGCCACCCAGAGAGCATCATGGGAGCTGAAGAGGAGAAACGATGGTCTTCATCTGTTTGTGCGGGTAAAAGGAGTGTGTGGTTACAGCAGCTTTGAGGTGAAATCAAAGTCTGTGTTGTTTACACACAAACATCAACACACACAAGTCTCTCTACAAAAAAAAAAAAAAAAAAAATTCAAACGCCTTTGGTCTTTCTCTTGAACACGATCACTGATTGACTGGGAGCAGAGAGATTCTTTGACCCAGCCTAAACATCAAGAAGGCCAGTTTATACTGATTTAAGTCACTGCCATTAAATTATACATATTGTATTTGCATGGTTCTGCGCTGAAGTCTCAGCCCATGACATCTGAAGGATTTCTGAGCTCTGTGAATAGGAAATGATTGACAGGAACCACTAGCTGCATAGCATCAGCATATGCTTATACTGACTGATATAGAGCAGTGTTTGCTTTAGTTGAGTTGTCTATCTATCACACATTCCCATCATAACTTTGATATTTTTGGAATGCTGTCTTGGAGATCCGCCATGCATTTTTTTAGAGATTGCTGGTTTAAAGCAGATGGCAAACTTGAATAAAGTGACACAAGCGTTTCATTTTGTGGGATTATTAATTAAAACAAGACATTTTTCAATTACTGCAGCTATTGTTTGGAAATCATTAACCTTTGCATCGACTTTAAATAAAAGTAGCAGTATCTTAAATTAAAAACAAAGTGTTGACAGCATCTTAACATTTTTAAAATCCAAATATTTGCTATCACTTCAAAGGCTAAATTCTCTTTTCATCTATCCAGACTTTATTTTTACACTTTCCCCTTAAGCGGTACAGCAGTGAATTGTTGCTAAAAGATGAGTGACATGTTGATGCTGGAGTTTGATCACAAAGAAAGGACCTTCAAGGTTAGAAAAGAAACAGTGAAGATGCGTGCATGGCCCTCAAACTGCTATGAAGGGAGAATCCACAATGTTCTTTTCCTGTGAGGCAGATGAGTTTCTTGTTCAAGGACAAGCGGTTGAAATATAAACAAAGCAATAAAGAGAAACTCTAAAGAAAATTATATATATATATATATATATATATATATATATATATATATATATATATATATATATATATATATAAATGATACATTATTCCCATTGGTTTGAATTGTGCATGAGTTCAAAGATAATTTGGCCAACAATTCAGTTCACATTTATTTGTATGTCGCTTTTCACCATATCATTTCAAAGCAGCTAAAATGCATGTACATTACAATTTAGAGTGATCTGTTATCAGAGGTGACTGTGTCCAAGTAATGGATTTCAGAAAGGTACTATACAAATCACCCAGCTAACATTATGTATTCATTTTAGGCAGAAACAATGAACTCAGATAGAACATTTTGCATTGGTGCATCAGTTTGCATCATCTGAAGTCCTCGCAGGGGTCATCTCTTCACAGGTGTTGGGGCATCTGAAGTCTTCGTAAGAAGTCTCCATATTAAAGTCACATTATTTTGTCAAATGGTAGCAAAAAATTATTTGTGTTATCCGGGGGCGAGGCCAGACATGTTCAAGGGGGTAGGCAAAGTGTATAGTATGAACACTAAAATTTTGAAATTTAAAAGTCATAATACATGTTGGTTCAATATCATAGTCTTTAAACACATGCAGGCATGACGTTTTGTCACGCAATATTCCTAAATCTAGAAAGTCGTAGACCGTGACTGCGCTAGACTTCTTGATGAACAAGTCCAAAGTTTCTTATAAGTGAACAATGCGCAAACACAGACAAGCGGAGGTATACGAACAGTGAAAAGTCTCAGTGGGGTTGGACTGTATATCAGTGCTTTTGGAATGGCGCTCATCCATCAAATTGGAGACGTGTAAGTTTAATTTGAACATTGCAGGCATCAGTCTATCCTTACTTTACAGTCATCTCCAAATAAAATATTTTACTCACTGATTTATAAAGAAAATGCGATAATGGGGAGTCTGGGGATGCTTCCTTCTCCCGGTTCAAATCTACACGTACGATTTGCCCTATATTCTTGTTTTTGGTGATGAAACAGCATCTGAGGGGAGATATTGACATGTTTCTTGAACTGTTTTAGATTAAAGCAACACTTGGACATCCAGCTCTGTCTTTCATTGTGCAAGCTGGGCTCCAGGAAAACATTCCGATAGGATCTTCCACAGGGGCATGAATCTGAATTATCCCCACTCTTTGATATCCGCAGGTTTGGTTGCTGCATCAGAGGCCTTTCCATCTTTTACCATCAGCCATCGCTTTGATTTGCACAACAGAGCATAGGCTACTGTAGATTTCCCACCTATAGCAGTGCCCGCATGAAGTCTTTTGACACATAGCCTACTGCACTTTTATTCATGAAAAGGTGTTTCATGATATGAATTTCTAGGCCCGCTTCAATTTATGCTTTAACTGTTTTGCAGAACAGTAGACCAACATTAACATTTTCAATAATTTGCTAATTATGTAGTGTTAATCATACCTAATATCATGGTTATTAGGCAAGGTTATTATTTTAAATGTGATTGAAAATTCACAATATAAAATATTTTGGCCTATATAAATTGATTATTTATGCATTTATTCAAAACTGCTCAGTATTAGCATAAATCTGTTCATTGTGGAAACAATTATTCTGTTAAAATAAAAAGGTGTGTTAAAATATGGCTAGCTGTTGAACAAAAAAATATAAAATTGAAATATGACATTGGAACAAGTTAGGCTTACCTTGTTGTGTATTTAAAGGGAGGGTTGACTGCGATTTCACTTTTTTCATTTTAAATAGTGTGTAATGTTGCTGTTGGTGCATGAACAGTATCTGCAAAGTTGCAGCGCTGAAAGTTTAGTGTAAGCAGAGATATCGTCTTTTAAAAATCAGGAAGTATAATGGCCTACAAAAACGACTCGATTGGGACTACAGCTAGGTTATGGTCACTAACCTACACATTTGCATCAACCCCTCCCTCCGGAATATGCAGGAAAGGGCATGTGCATATTTATGCGGTTGAGTGAGTTGTGTTCACCCAGCTGTCAGGTCTTCTGTGTTTCGGGCTTCTCACGGACGCTATACTTCGACAACAATGGATACAATTACTGTTTGATTAAATTCCTGAAAGTGACGATTGTAATCTAGCTCTCTGTGCTGCGCATTTACGGAAGACAGCTTCCAGAATCTCCACGAATTCAACCCCGGATTCAACAAGAAACTGTTACTAAAACATGAAGCAGATCCAACTTTACAACCAGAGTCAGCAGTTGTTGGGCCACAACCTGTAAGTAGGCTAAGACTTAATCATTTTAAATGTATTTGCATGTATAATTCCCGACGTAGCCTTGTGTTTTATTTTTTCAAATGCCAGCGCTGGCTTTGTAGGCTTTATGGGCTACTGGTTAGGCTATTTTGTGTCTAAGACAAATTCATACAAACATTATGGACCTGAATTTTGTATAAGTACTAATGTTGTAAATGTATTTTTCATGTATATATGCTTTATGACTTTATTTTCGATTTGATCAAGAACGTAAACTTGCCAACGCTGTTTGAGTATAGCCAGTCAGTTGCTACCGTTGCCAGTCAGATGCTATTGTGTAAAACAAATGTGTATATGGTTAAAAAATTTAGCAAATTATCATTCAGAAACCTTTATTAAGAGCCGTGTGTGTTGAGGTTCTGCTTGACTCGATTCATCGTGGCTTTCTCGGTCTGATTCTGCCTCACTGATACTGCAGTCTCGACATCATTATCTACGTGTATCCACCGTCTATGTTATCCACCTTTGGCATGCCCGTATCGCCCGTAAAGGTAATGGGCACTAACCTTCTGGACAACGTGAGCGACAGTTTAGCCAATCACAACACACCGGCCCAAACAAACCAATCTGAGCCCACTACGTGATTCTGAGGGAGTGTTTTCATAGACTCAAGAAGTGAACCGCTCATTCAGGGGACATAGGAGAGCGCGGCTGAAAATAAAGGTGAAATTTATGAAAAATAAGACTTTAAAAAAAAAACACGGATACATGTTATATTGCACCCCATAAACACAATCATGCAAAGAAAAAAAACAGTCAACCCCCCCTTTAAAACACATTTAGTTTATATGTAGCCTTAACCTTTTTTTTGTGTATCATTAACATGCACAATTGATGGACATTTTATATGCAATTTAAATACATAAACCATACACTTAGGCTTATTTTTTTTTTGAGTGTAGCATCGATTTCCAGATTAACTAACCAACGCCAGTCATTAAGGTGCTCATTAGCATAACATTATTCTGCTTAGTGACCGAGAGGGGCAAGGTAAATGATTGAACATCTGTTTTATACAGAAACTAAACAGACATTAACCGCTGCCAAGGTTATCTGCAATATAACCAAATTAGTGAAAAGTTCTATACGGTCCTATATCATGTGCACAGGTCACACTTCATCTTCTTTGCTTCCAATTTAAATGCAGCAATACTTGTGTGAGGTAAGCAGAGGCCAAATATGTCCAGATAGTGTGTGTTTATCTCATTGTTCCCTTTTGCTTGTCATTGACATGCCCGATCCCTATAGACTCTAGCATTATGCCCTAGTAATGATGCTCATTATAAAGCCATGTTTAAGACCCGCTTCATCAGATAAAGAGAAAGGTTAGTCTGATCTTTCTACTATTTTTCCCCACACAAAAGTGTCATCTGTCCAGCCTTTATGTGTAGCCAGGTACCCCTCCCCCTTCAGATGACTCAAGTTTTCTTCCATTATCATGGAGAAATGAATGTTTTGATATGTAAATGATTTAATTAATTAGACTTATCCTTTTGGTTCTTTCAAAAAAGAAAGTTGAGAGGTTGAATGGGCTCTATTATGCCTTTCTCTTCAGCAATCTCATTCAAAAGACCCTGCATTGCTGAAATTAGTTTGCTGCGGCAGCCTAAGTTACACTTGAAAATTTCTACTGTTACCTTTCATCCTTTGAAGTAAAATATGTGATGGCGTTCAGGCTTTAGTTGCCTCTGTGAGCAAAAATATTCTATCGTATTGCAAAGCATGCCGGCATGTTTTAGACTCCAAATGTTTGGTGGCTCGTTTGACTCACATCGTAAACAGAGGCTGAAGCTCCGCAACAAATATTCACTAATCTGAGCTCCGCATCAGATCACGCCAGTGTTTGAGAGAGTTGTTTTGTGAGAAAAAGTTGTCCCCTCTTCTTATTTAGTGCATGGCTTCAGGCCAGCTCACATTGTTTCCCTATAAAATTATGATCTAACCACAGTTGGCTGGGGTTTACATGAGAACAATACAGCTAAGCATGAGCACTAACGCAGTTAAATCAATTATGGTCCAGTGTGCACTTTTTGGAATGCTGTATATCATTATGCTATAAAGGCTGTGAATGATTGCTGCTGTGACTGAAAAGGGCATGTGGGAAAACAGGGAATATTTCATAAAATGATTTTTTGATTTATGGATTCCAGGGTACTATTCGATGGAGGATCACACGGAAAGCGTGATCAGATTACTTTGATAAATAGAAAACTCAAAAGAACATTTATTTGAAATAGAGTTTGTTTATAACCAGTGTTGAGGGTAATTTCTATAATTAACGTAAGTTATTCAATCAGATACTTTTCTTCAAGTAACTAATGCATGCATGTTTTTAACAAAGTGTCAGAGTTACTTTCTTCAAATAAGAAGCATAAATTAGCCTACTTCATTTCCACATTTATTGACTGCCCCATGTTGAGAGAAATATTGAGTGATGTGAAGAGGTGTTGTGTGTGCTGTGTAAAAAAGGATGTTTATTTTATTTCAGCGCAGTCTCATCCCGAGACGTCATATAACTGACGTCATATAACCCCCCTGAAAGATCGGTTAGATGACGTTACTCGGATCCTAACTCTACCCCAGACCTAAACCTACCCCTTAACCTACCCCGTCAACTAACTGACGTTAAAGGTAAAGCGTCAGTTGTATGACGTCCCAGGATCGTCATATAACCGATGTTTAGGGGGGCCCTAAAAAGGCATATATTGACGTTTGTTCTAAAAGACGTCCCAAGACATCAGTTATATGACTTCTTGGAATGACACTGTGTTATTTATTTCCACCCCGTGCCCCCTCTCAGACACGCCCCTGAATGTAATCCAATAACGTTGTCTCTGGTCGACTGCTTCTTGTCTTTGCACTTTCATGTGTTTTAGAGGAGGCGTGGCTTTGGACAGCGATTTGATGGGTGGGTGGGATTGTATGCTTCCAAGGCTAGCAGGCTAAAGTTAGCATTTCCCAACCTATTACACCTAAATAACTAAATAACACAAATATACTTAATGTATCTCACTTTTTTAATCAATGTTGCCACTGATCTTCAATTATCCAATTTCATACCAATACACATTGCGTTTCATTTTCCTTATGTTTTAATCAAACTATCTTCTCCTGTCCAATGGACTTTATGTACCAGAGAAATGTGGGCGCCGTCATCTTTATAATATTGTCTTTCCCTTTTTGCAGTCGCTCTGTATATTTCGATGGCATCGCTGTCGAGGAGTAATTAGCTGGTGAAGTGGATTTACTTATTGTAGAGTTAACAAAATTTATCATAAACATTGTAATGTTTATCATAAGCATTGTAAAGCAGATGTCTTAACACATGTTGACTGGGAATCGGGAATTCGACCAAGATCGCTGTGAAAATACAGACCGGAAGTCAAAAGAGAATGAGCGTAGCGCTGAAAAGGGGCGGGGCTACATAAGGTCTATAGGCCTATTTCAGCAATCCAGGGTGTGTTTCCCGTACAACGACGTAGTTCGCTGATTCACTACCATAGTATGATGCATCGTTGGAAAAATCAAGTAGCTAGTCACGACTGTTTCCCGAAACCAACTGTCAACGTCATTCACCACGTTGTCTACGCACGTGGTGGAGTAATAATACTTTTAATGAAACTGTTTGAGATCCAATTAACGCTAGATTGTTATATATATAAATTACAGACATGTCATCTGAGGACTATTTCTAATTGTTCTCAGTTGTTTTGCTTTATTACCAGACTCAATATTTGGCTCGTTCTTACATAGTAGAGCACGTTCGCACATACGCACTCTTCAAACATGTTACTTCAAATCTTTTGACAAACTAAAAGACGTAAATTCCATTTGTATGTATTCTAAATAAAAGACACCGGTTGTACTGAATGTCAGCTTGCTTATTTTGCTCAAGATAAGGATTTATTACCTCCAAATGTCATGCAATATAGAAACGATGCCTCTAACCACAGGTCGAGAGCTGTCGTTCAAACCACACAACTTTGCGATGCTGTTTGCAAATGTTCGTTGGAATGATGGTTGTTCGTTGAACTATGCTAATAACGACGGAACTTGCGACCATAGTTGGATGACGAGAAACGCACCCCTGAATTAGCCTGGCTGCGCCCTCCTACGCACTTCCGCTCAATTTCATTTTCCTTCAGTACTACGTCTGGGATCGCTCCATAGCCTTAGGTTTCCAGAAATCAATTTTTTGTAGGACCAATCAGCGAATAGAGGGAGTGGCTGAAAACGATGACGTTGATGTCAGCGCGCGTCAGTTTGAGTTTGGCAGCGGAGAAAGACGTGAGAAATGCTATTCGGTCCGTTGTTGGAAAAGAAACTGCCGAATATACAGAATTTAAAGCTGGATTGTTATCATCTCACCTCTTGTTGCACTAACGGAGGATCAAGTGAAGGAGGCAGAAAGGTTGGAAGTTCGTGCTGGGCAGCGCTTCGGTGTGCACGATGACCGTGACATTTTGGACGGACGCTGTAGCCTGGTGTTCGGAAGCCCTGAGTCCTGGCTGCTAAACTGTTGTTGAATATGCACTCAGGAGTCATGTCAGCTCATATTCCCAACAGTAAATTTACGGATTCTTGTGATGAATAGAACACTTTGAGCCCCTTTGTCTACTCGCGCAGGAGGTTGGTGTGTCAGTTTTACATGTTGTAAATCATACAAATTGGTTGTAATTTTTTTTAAATAAGTGTCATAAATAAAAATGTGAAAACCCATACTTTGAAGACCATATTTTCAGTTTTAGATGGTTAATTCTGTTTTCCAGCCGTTTCTGCGCATGATATACGTCACTCACGACCACACGTTCAGCGATTGGCTATGGCAGATCCAGAGTGACTCTGGGCAGATCCAATAGTTTTAAACTTTAACAGTGAACCTGCCTACAAGGAAGGAAACGTTTCTCAATGGAGGGGCCAGACTCTATGTACAAATTAAATGTACTAGAGTCTGGTTGAACCAGGCTACCCCTGAATGGCAGCACAGCTGAAAAGTTTGTTTGAGCTGCGCCCTCTACTGTACAGGTGTGAACTTAGTTTTAAAAGTAACTTTCCCCAACACTGTTTGACAGTCGTATTGACCCCAAACTTTCGATCAATAATGTAAATAGCAGAATGGAGCCAAACTAAATTGAGTTTGTCTAAATAATAATAAATAAAGTTTAACAGCTTTTTGGCTATGTCTAAATTATTTAATAGCTTTTATAAATGGCATCAGTGGAAGAGAAAAGTCATTTTAGAAGAACAACAAGATAGTTATTTTTGATTAAATATATGTTTGGAATAATATGCACATGCAAATAAGAATGCGTAGAGTCACAATTCAGAGTAAATTGAGTCACATTTGATTTCATATAGGAATATGAGATGTATTCTTTTCATGCGTAACAGCGCCAAGCTGGTCTTCATTAAAAAGTTTCAGTAAGATATCGACTGTGCTGCAGAAATCACTGAGGCACTTAGCAGCAAAAGTTCTTGGCCGCTTTGTTTCATCTCTGTTGCCGTAGCAGGCATCCTTTTCTTCAAAAGCCTTTTCTGCTTATCTTACTGTGCCAAAAGAAACACTGGATGGAGCAATACATGAAATATCCTCAGAGAACTCTCTTAGTTTACTGGCAAGCACACTCATCCTTGTTTAGAATGGATTAACTTTAGTGTCTTCGAGGGGGGTGTTTGGTTCAGGAAGTTTGTGGGCAAGTGATGGAACATCAGCAGCTCTAAATCCCTCTCAATCAACCTCTTCCTCTAGCGATGCCCCTTCTTCACACATCCACCCAAACATATGAGCTGTCAGAAACAGATGGAGTAAAATGCACTTTCTTTTATATTTTGCTCTTCAGGAGACAATAGTGTCGTAGACAGAGGGTTAGGTTTAGTGAGGACACAGTGATCCATTTTCTCTCTCTTGTGACAGCCTTTGCTTTTTGTGTCTGCTTGTGTCTGATTTTTAACAGACAATGAATGAGAAAATTCTGCAGGAAAAACCTTGCTGTGTATGTTAGTGGCACGATGAGCGCACACAGGATAAACTTGCATCAGGATTACGCCAAACACGTGTCTAATAGCACGAAGCATTCCTTTATATCTGCGGGATTTGTGTGTGGCATTGATATCTGTCTCTTATTAGCAATTGTGCCCTGCTTCATACTACAGTCATGTTAAAAACATGAATGTATTCAATCAACATATTAGATCCATCAACATGACGACAAGTTCCATGGTTCCGCTTATTCTCTGCATCATCAACCTATGCATGAATGTTTCGTCGATCATTATTACGTATTCTCGGGTCTTTAGTGACCTGGGTCTATATCTAACACAGTTGGATCTCTACCTGTCACGATAATACAAAACTCTCCTGATACTAGAGTAAAAATTACAGAAGAATAAAACAAAGCATATTTTGTTAGCTTGGAAGCATTCAGTTTGAGCAGATGTTTTATACCTTCATCACTGTCCTTGTCAGATCTCATTTCCCAGTACATTATGCATCTGGCTTACATTTGCATCTCAACCATACTCAAAACTATCATTTCAATATCATCAAAATCAATATTTTGATCGCTGACAGCTTCTTCACCAGATCCACCATAAGTGACAGTGTGACACTAATGTTTGATTTTATTCAGTGCTTGCTCTGCTGAGTAAATTGCTGAGCCATTTCAAGTTGCTGATATTACTTATTATTCTTTTGTTCACTATGAGTGAAATTTATGACTATGAGTCAGTTTATCGTTGTGTATCAGACATTTATGCCACCTTTTAGAATAAAGCTAAATTTCACTTATTCATTCATGAAAGATTTATTTTTCTTGTTACATTGTTTATAATTAATTAATTGAGGAATAGTTAGGAGGTTGATGTCTTATCTCTAAAAACCTGAGGTATGCATTTAAGGGTTATTAAAAAAATAATAATAAATACTGTGTTTTTTTTTCCATTCCCTGAAAAGTTCTGTAGCAGTTTTAGACACACAGGGTTTCCACCCGATAGTGACAAATTGTAAATTCTGCATAATACTGCATAATACATTTTTAACAAGCAGAATAATACAGCATCATGACAGTCTCACTATTAGCTCTGACATTATAGTCTTTCGAAAGACTGTTTTTAAAGTCTTTTAAAAACCATGAACTTTAAATCTATTGGCTTTACATCGCACACTTGGCACAGCCCTTGCAACAGCTCTGGACAATATAGTATGCAACAATCTACTGCTCTGTATTTATTGTTGCCAATTTAAGTCATCAGGGACAAAAGCTTTTAGTAGGCTTTAGATTTTAGCAGGCCTACTTCATATACTAAGCAAACGAATAAATAACAACGACCAAAAAGTTTCAGGATGACACAGTGGCAAGTTTGTATTCCTGTATAGACTTGAGATAAGTTAGTCTTTGATGGACTTGGAATTTAAAACCAATTTGCTTTCAGTAATGAGAATCTCCATTAGAAGCTCCAGCTTAATTGAGAGAAAGTGAGGGAGGAAAATAGAGGGCTGGTGCAGTCAGAGAATGAGTCGGAGGGGGAGGGGCGACGGACACAGTCACATTTGCACATTAATTACCGGGCAGGTGCTGGCAGTCCGTTTTAATGGGCTGAGTGAAAGGTCAAGAGGGTTTAGCTGTCATTTCTTCCCTCCCATTAGATATTTTTTGGTATTTCACAGTCTAACTTTCACATTTAAATATATCAGCGTCTTATTAAGAGGTTAATGAACCGTTTGCATGGGGAAGTTTGTAATCATAGTTTTATTTTGTAATCATGGTTTTATTTTTCAAAGGCAAACTTGGTCATTTTCTTGTAATTAATTGAGCTTTGCAAATGCAATTGAAATGGCGTGAACCCTGTGTGCAGGCATCCTCTCGGCACCTTATTTCACAGCTATTCCAGGACAATCCAAATTCTGATGAAATTCTGGCAATTCTGTTTTAACTTTAACAAAGGAACTTGAGTAAAATCAGTCCCTGACATTCGAGCATGTACCCAGTAAACACTCTTTGGGTACCCGTGACTCCCTTAGATGCATCTGCATTCTCTGCATGGCAATGTCGCCGCATACAAATTGAAATTTCAAAATGTATCGTGTTAGTTGCTCTGTGGAGAGTACTGAGACTCTGGATGGCTAGACAATCTCATTGAAATAAGAAGGGCAAACTTGTTTTTGGGAACACTCAGAGCTTAATATGACACATTACAGCAATTATTTGATGTGTTTTCCACTATTAATAATTCAAGCGCTGTCCTGCCGCTCTGAGATGCCAATCCATCATAAACAAAAGAAAACTCTCTGCGACGCCAGAGGGAAATTAGGATCTTTTGTTGCTCTCTAGCAATATTTCTAAAGCTAAACGCCACTCTACATACAGCGCCACACTCTAGCGTGCCCTGTTTTTCTTAACATCAGCGTTTTATTCTGCTTTGTCTTAGAGCGAGAATGCCATTTGGTAAGCAGGAAGTGTTTCATGAAATGTAGTGGAGAACAATAATAATGGTCCTTGAATAACAGCACTGGATGAAAGGCCTTTGAAAGGCTGACGAGAGTCCTCTCGGAGGTGTTTTGGATTGACGGGCGCTTTTGTTCGCACAGAGGGAAATGCTGCTTACACAGTGACATGGAATTCTTGCCAAATTCCAAGTAATTGTCAAGGAAATCCAAAATCCAGATCAGTTTATCGTATTGTTGTTTTTGTCTTTTCTTTCTTTTTGTTAAAGAGAACATACATGCTCTCTGGAATGCATTTCAAGGTCAAATATTTTTCTTTAAAAACAACTGAACTATATATTTAACTGTTTTCCCTGGCAACCACTGAAAGACCGAGGGCAACTAGGAAACCATTTTCCCCATTGAGGGTTCAGTTATGACATTGTTGCTATGGGACAGCAATTATTATTCTTATATTTGACTGCTCCCTTTTGTTGACAAATATGTCCTTGACTTTTATCTATGTTTATGTGTATGTTCTTTTGATTTTGTCCTGATTGAAAGGAATAGTTCACAGTAAAATTGGGACCTGCATCAAGCCTTTTAAGAACGACGTGCACATTCGTGAGACTATGTTTGCACCGCAATTCACTCAGTCTTGCCCAGAAAAAGCACACACGTGAGACATCAAGATACACAACAACAAATACAAGTACCATCTTCTCCGAGGTCAAGAGCAATGTAATACAAAGTATAGTGTTATAAAGTGTACATACATTTAAAAAAGAATGGCGTCATTAACGACAATTCTAAATTGGTGAACCAATGTGGTTTGAGCAACCATGTTATGATGGTTTTGGTAAACAGTCATGACTAGTTTCTACAATGAGGGTAGTTGTACATCGTACTTCGGTGGTTAAGAGTTACATTATTGTACGGGAAACACACCCCTAGATAAGAGTTGACATGGATGTCTATTCCTGACACCCGTCTAAGTATAAAAGGTCGCCTTAGGTGAGTATTCTTAATATGAAGCTGGAGGATTGAAGTGGAGTGGAGCTTTATGTGGGATGAGAGTCTGGATTGGCTGGAAATTCCCCTCAACCTCCAAGAAAAGAATAAATGCTTTATCTCTGGAACTAACATTGTGCCATCCTTGTGAACATGTACCTCCTGCCCTGGATTTAGATTTTTTCAGTTCTAGTGGATTGTGGTTGGTTGCAAGAGAGAAGGCAAACAAAAAGAACAGTGTATTGAAATTGAATGTTATCTTGGTGCCACATTTGGCTGGGGCCACGGTAATCCTCCAGAGTGCTAAACCGATCTTGCATTGTAATGAAACTCTAAGAACGACGTAATCTTCTCTCTGCTTGTGCACTGCAAGTCTTGGAGAACACAAGCCAAAATCTGAGGAAGACAGTGGAGAATAGAAACTTCTGGTGGCATTCTTGAGGTTATTTCAATTTGAAACATTCTGATCCTACAGATGTCTTCAGGAATTTAAGAAATCGTAATTCAGAATCAAAAAGATTACACTTCAAAAGATTGTCGGGTACAGACTTCCTCAATCGTTTAGTCTGCTTCAACCCTACCACTGCTAGCTCATGTTCATCTGGCCCCACTTTTGAGTGCAGTGCTCACATCTCAAAATCCAATCAACAACCAAGTAGCCTATCTGAACTTTTTTTTCCTTCAATAATCCGTTACACTTGGGTAGACGTCACAAACCTAGGCTAATCAGTCTCCTTGCACACCTAAAAATTACCATCCACTGAACATGGCTGCAACTAAACTTGGTGTCGACTGTAGAATCATAGGTAACCACCCCTGAGATGCTTCTCTTTGGTTCTCAAATAGGTCTGAAAAGATGCTTTGACTTCAAATGATCATACCTGGTGGTATTATTGTGTGCCCATTTACATCAGAGAGCACGGTCATGCAAACACCATTGAATATGGTGTAGATGGTCTGATACAGTTGCTTATTTGCTTATGACACACACTTTTTTACAGAAGGTAATAAAACATTATGGTTTATATTATTTATACTGGACTGACTATTTTCATGCTATAGTATGCTAGTCATTGTTCCAAGACTGAACTGTGTGCATTTATATGGCCCTATTTTAAAGATCTGAAACGCAAGTGTCAAAGCGCAAAGCGCAAGTAACTTTGTGGGCAGATCCCGGCACCGTTTCTATTTTCCCGGTGGGATAAATGACTCTTGCGCCTGGCGCAAATCTAAAAGGGGTTGGTCTGAAGTCGCTTCATTATTTATAGGTGTGGTTTGGGCGTATCGTGAAATAAACCAATCACAGCGTCATATCACATTCCCTTTAAGACAGGCATTCTCAACCCTGGTCCTGGAGGGCCACTGACCTGCAGAGTTTAGCTCTAACCTTAAATCAAACACACCTGAGCCAACTAATTAAGCCTTTTAGGATTACTGGAAAGCTACATGCAGGTGAGTTTGATTAAGGTTGGACCTAAACTCTGCAGGACAGTGGCCCTCGAGGACCAGGGTTGAGATCCCTTGCTTTAAGAGCATGATGAACGAGGTGCGCTTGTTCTATGACGCAATTCTATTTAACGGCGCATTTACCAGGCACGCTTCAGCATCGGTTCACAGCCGAGGAGATCGATGTTCTCGTCAGGGCCGTAAAAGAAAGAGAAATGACATTGGGGATGGGACAAACCCACCCAAATTAGCTTCAGTTAAAAAACATCCACATAATAATTTGGGTAAATGTGTAAGCTTTATGCCTATTTTTCCCATCGTCATGGACACAACAATGATTTCCCTTATGTTTACATATTTTTCCTTATAATAATGTATCTTTTGCAAAAAGTAAAATGCATCTGTGTAGATGAGAGAATCATCTACAGTGTATGTGCGTTGTTCACACTCTGTATTATGGCCAAGCATGCGTGCTTAAAATAGCATCTGAATGTACGTGGAACGTGCCACTGACTTTAGACCAGGTTTTTTTGGTGATTGGCACAATTGTTTTCTGGAACTGTAAAATAGCACCAGGGGTTGTTTGCGCCGAAACACGCCTCCTTTTTGCACCGACTCACCCAGGGAGCGCAAGTTCATTCCCTAGTTTACCGACATGCGTCTGTGGAGGAAAAAAGCCCGCTTTGCGCGGGTGCAATGATAAATGCATTTGTGTATAAAATCATTTGCGCTGGGTGCAAGATAGAGCCCATAATCTTTAAGCATTGACTTTGTGAAACATTTTTAATTATGTGAACACAGCTATTAACTGTATGTTGTTGTTTTTTTTGTTTTTTTTGTTTTTTTTTTAAACAAAAATACTATTAATCCTGTTGTTTCCAAGCAATGTTTGGACAACTTGCAAATTTTCCTCCCACCTTGTACCAATTAGAAGGGAAACTTTGTCACTGGAGGCAAAGCTAAGACAGCTAGGGCAATGCAACCATTATTTTTTTTTTTCTCCAGAGGCATTGACTAACCTGAGGTCAGATGCTAAATCTCCATTATTGAGTCAGTTGGGGTGGATCACTGCTAGAGAGGTGCAGGCACTGCCGAAAGACTGTCGAATGCACTCTGCAAACCAGCTTCCCGCCTAGCCTCTCGAGCTACAGCATCACACACAGTTCTGTGAGCTGTCAACCGGACTGCTGTTCCTACAGCTTGACCACAAATCTGATTAGTTTTCCTGTCAATTTCCAACAACTTCAAACATAAAAAGCCTCAGGCAGCTTGTTGCAGACTGTGTATTCGTGTGCTTCTCTGTCTCCTGTAACGTACAGTTACAGGAGATCTTGTGCAGATGAAGTCAGGTGCTTGTTTCCTTCACTAACATTCAGTTCTCTGCATTTTCAATACCCTGGCCTAATGAGGTGTACAGACCTCCTCAGGGGTAGAAAGACAGGAAAAAAGTGGCATTTGAAAATTCAAATAGTGCTTATTCATATAACTTTCCTTGCTTTTTTTGCATACAAAATGTGGACAATTTAGCCGAGTATTTGGATGTGCTTGTATATTTTTTATTCTTATTTTAAATGTATACTTCACTTGTAATATTGTGTCATATACTTGGCACCATGCTAACCTCAAATTCAATAGTGTTTTGAGTCTTACAGGCGTATTGTATTATCTGTGATTTTTATTCCCCAAACCAGTTTAGTGCAAAACATGCCCAACAGAAGATTTCATTGGTCATCCCAAAATTAATGGATAAATTTGGTTGCAACAAACAATAAAATCTGTCTATCAAGATGTGCTTTAAAGATAATGTTAGGTTTAGATTTGTTTCAGTTTTATGTAGAGAATCAACACAGTGATTGACATGACAATATAACTTTAAAGCTATTGGGTCAGGATTTGCGCTTACTAGTTGCTGGGTTGTTTAAAACCCAATTTTGGGTAAAATATGTATTAACCCAAATGTTAATACATATTTTATCTATTATAAAATTCAAGTCTTTTCAAGTAAATTCGTTCATTTCGTTCGTTGAATGAACCAAAATGACACAAAAAAAGATTGTTCATTTTGATAAACAAGTTCAAACAGGAGAGTCACGAACGCACATCACAGAACAGAGCAAGGCGACCATTTGCGCTTATAAAACTTAAACTTTGTGATTTATTTTTTTAAATGAGCGATCGTTTCGCTTGATGAGACCCTTTTTTATCATCTGGAATCGTTTAAAGCCCTTTGAACAGTTTGCACTGAAACTGTCTTTTGGACCTTCAAACGTTGTGGGAACAAATTGATTATATTAATTGTGATTAAAATGTGGTTTTCTGACCACTAATATTTTGTTGAGCTCCAGTCATGTATACCAGTACATTTCTATATGTAAAGAATAGTAGAAATGTGATTAATTTAAATATTCATTGCGTTACCCAGGAATGACATTTTCATAGGGGAATATTCAGAAAAAGATCTGATTCACCAAAAAAAAAGATTAATTACATTCTTGAAATGTGTACATCTCATTGCATTACACACACACAACACTCTAATAAGTATAGAAAGTCCTACAATTAGATTTTTATATATATAGGCGGAAGTATGACGTCAATGACGTCATACTTCCACACTTTCAAAAACGAGACGTTTGTTGAGGCTGGTGTCAATAAAAGCTTTTATTGGACTAACAAGGTCGTTTTCAGTTCTGAAACTTACAGGATATTCTTATAATATGATGACCTCTTAAATGTCAAAAGCTCAAGGAAAATTTGATTTCTCAGTTCATCACCCCTTTAAATGGAAAGGAGTGTATAGGAGTGTAAAATTAAGGAATTTACACTGGTTTCAAACTAGGCTGCTTGATGCTGTATGCTTGATTTATGTTGATGTCCTTAGGACACGGCTTTTAATAATGAGCCTTTTGTTTCATAATCAGGCTCTGTTTTTTCTTTTACATTCTCACCTCTTTTTCCTTACTCACTTGTCACGCTCTCTTCACTGCTGCTTCCATTCTGTGACCTCATCGACCTTTTTATCTGAAGTGACAATCTCTGTAGAAAAAAAATGTAATCTTTTCACAGAATTTGGTCTTGGACACTGGTAGTGAACAATGGCACAAAAATTGCCCCATATAATCGATGAAGCTGTCCACATGTTGCACACTTGCAGTATACAGCTTTGTTGATCATAAGGAGAGTGACAAATTGTTGTTCAAGACCGGATTATGCAGAAAGCCTTCATATGGAGATGTATTTGTGCATGTATTAGTAATTACCAACTGCACATGCGGCCCCATTTAGAATAATCCCAATTTATCCGGATAATAAAATGGGGGTGGGAACAAATTTGTGCGTCTGTATCTGTTGTGAATTCATTATTATCATCATCAATATTGTGCATTTATGGCTTATAATATATATTACATACATGTTGCATACAAAATTAAACTCCTTTTCTGATCACAGGAAAGTCACTTTGAGATTGTGGACTGCTTGGGGAAGGGGTTCAAGCCCTTGTGCACTTAACTGCACTCAACTCATTTCACCTCCTGGGCCAGATGATAAGCATTTTTAAATAATGAAGGACGCGCAGGGATGATCAGATTTTGGATTTGATTTATGATGACGAGGGGGCAGAGGTGATGGCAGGGAGAGGGACGTCCTGTTTTGGCCAGACATTGGCTCTTAATCACTCCCTGTAGTCAGATAATGACATGCATTATTTAACATCAGGCCAATATAATCCCACTTTCACAGCGCTCATGTTTCAGCTCTCCTGTGGCGCGTGCGGCACGTGCGGCGGTCAGTCCGTGTCTCTGATCCCTGCCTTATTAAATCTGTCCCTACAGCTCGGATGGGATTTAGTCTGACAAAGTGTGGTGCTGAAGGTTCTGCGACTGAAACTTTTCTGCTGAAATTGAACTCTGGAAAGGTGTTTTGTCAATCAAGGTTATGTTCCCCCTCTGCTTCAGTGCGAGTTTCAGACTTTGTTACTGATTTTAATGGTATGACTGGCATTTCAGTAACATTCTCTTGAACTTTTTGGTGGCACGTGTTTGCTGTTTCATTGCTAATCTGTATGCACACACAGCTCAGTGCAGGAAATAAATCTGTCTAACATTTTAAATGCTAAAATTTGGTGGTAGCAAGCACAAACCCACTGATTTAAGCACATGATGTTTATATATTTGAATGATATTACTCACTTGTGTTGCTGCAATGTCCAGGTGTTTAGCTTTTTTGTTAGTAGTTTGTAGTGTAGCAAATAAGTTGCATAACTGTGTTTTAGTTTAATAAGTAGTTTGGCACGCTGCACTTGTAATATCCTAGAATAGAAAACATAATGTGGAATATTGGACACTTTATGTACTCAAAGTACTGTCAGTTTTTACTGTACCAACAGGGGAAATTAGTGAAACAGGAGACACATCAGGTGCATTCATTTTCTTTAAAGGGTAACACTTTACAATAATAGTACATGAATAATCATGTACTAATACCTGGAGTCATGAACTGGCTTTTTAAATGTTTTTGTTTTGTTGTCTGGGGTCAGACTTATGACGTTCGCTTGGTTTTTACATTCAAAAACATAAAAATGAATAAGTTATGGGCTATTTTCTTACCTAGTTTTCAGCCTACTTGAAAAATGCTCGGATTTTGTGGGCGTATCGCATTGAAGACTAGGAAGTAAACGCCCACTGCTGTGAGTGGATAACAGTTTTGCATATTATAATGAGCTTCAACTCTGTCGTTGGTTTCAGGTCGATGCACGTGGGGGAATTTGTTTTGAAAACCACTATTGTAAAATGGCAACCGGAATGATTCGCCCATGTTTGACCCAGAGTCCGATCCCGAATCGCAGGACAATGAACCAACAGCACCTCGAATACAACGGATACTTGTAGACACATACACATAATTATTAGATATCAAACGATCTGTAACAATGCAATGCTAGCCAAGTAGATTATTATTTCTAAAATAAAAATATTACTCACGTGTGTTGCAGCACTCCTGTTGGATCTAATATAGAAGGTAACGTAGACTAATCATGTTCCGTACAACAACGATGTTCCGTACAGATTAACTTTAACCGCCAATCGCTGAATAAATACTTCTAGGTCATACACAAAATGCATATCTGTGTTGTCTTCATTTCTCCCTCTTATATTATAATGACTTTAACTCACCCGTCGATGCACGTGGGGAAAACGTCCAATGTTGTCAAATGGCAACCAGATTCGCCCATACATGTTCAACCCAGAGTCTGTGTGTTGCACAATTCCTGTCAGATCCAATATAGACGGCACATCACCGTTCTTTTCTCTTAATCGGTCTGCAAATCCAGCCTCGAACTGTGTCTTGTTCACAAAACAATCCTCTGTGAAATGAAGTGAACATACGGATAATGTTTTACACTCATATGCTGGAACGTCATTAAAAACAAATTTTAACCAGGCATTCCTAATATTGCAATCCAGAGGAAGCGTATGCAGCGACTGTCTTCTTCCACAGCCAGGCACGGCACAACATTTTGTCAACGGGATGTTTATTGCTGGTAGCTCGCTCCGGTTTGTCATCACGAGGTATGCTTTTGTTTACCTATGCGTGAATGCGCGAATCGGTGGGCGGGGCTAAACCGGCCGTGTTGAAGTAGGCGTTGATGAGCGGGTGGGGTTTTAACGTCAATGACGTCATACTTCCACACTTTCAAAAACGAGACGTTTGGTTGAGGCTGGTGTCAATAAAAGCTTTTATTGGACTAACAAGGTCGTTTTCAGTTCTGAAACTTACAGGATATTCTTATAATATGATGACCTCTTAAATGTCAAAAGCTCAAGGAAAATTTGATTTCTCAGTTCATCACCCCTTTAAATGGAAAACAATAAATAATTTTGTGGAGCAAAAAAAAAAGTTCCAATAAAGTTGATTGAATAACCCTTTTCACATGCATAAGGGATGGTAAAGTTGTGATGCAACTGATTCTATTGTTCCATATTTCTCTGAATGCATTACAACAAGCTCAGTGAATCGTGCTCAGAATTGTGCTGATTACTATTTGTCAGGATCGCAAAGTAGTACAAAGTTTTGCTTCAAAGTAATCATTTTGAAATAGTTTTTCATGTCATGTTTAGAAAGTTTGCAAGAATATTTTTAAGTACAGTAAATATTGTCAAACGATTATGTTGTTGAATAGCAATTCTGCCACACAAGTAACAACTCAAAGATTGACTTTAAATTGGTTGGTTTTCCCTTTCTCTCATTCTTTTCCTTTTGCTTTCGTGGCTTTGTTTATCTGTCCAAGAGTGGTGGGCTGGTGGGTGTGGTTTTAGTGTCTCATCATTAGTAAGGTAATGCTATCTGTCCAGACCTGTCTGAGCAGCATGCTCTAATTAACTATAATGGAAATGTCAATCACAGTAGGACGACAAGCTGTCCGCAGCTAGCCTATCTATTTTCAATTGCACTGCACCACCAGCAAACAATTCCATTCTGACCATTACAGGAATAGTTCACCAAAAATAAAATAATGTCATTTTTTACTCTTCCACATGTTGTTCCAAACCTTAATTTCTTCTCGGAATGGTGGAACACAACAGGAGAAATTCTGAAGACTGTGCTGGTTTCTCTTTTCCATGCAATTAGCCTAAAAAAGAATATACATTTATCATAAAAGTGGTCATCACATTAAGTCATTAAATTCATTTAACCTATTGCCACCCATGCTCATTCAAAAGAGATTGGACAGATATTATCAGTGACTTAGTTTGATTCACAAAGCCAGTGAGTCTTTCACAAGTTGGACTGATTTGGTTCCCAAGTTCAATTCACTGATTATGTCTCAGCAGTTAACAGTTCACTAGAGGGGAATATTATTGGTGAATATAGATTTAAAATTCTCCATTTGTGTTCTACACAAGATATGAGTTTTAAAACGGCATGAGGGTGAATAAATGACAACTTTTCATTTCCAATGTTGGGTGAGCTATCACTTTAATATAACTTTCAAGTATGCAGCACTGATCCAGAAATATTTTCATATCATGTGTTTCAGAGCAACCAGACTAGCAAACACATGGATAGCTCTCACAATGGCTTTAATTGTGATATTTGGTTTTCTCTGCATTCACAATGGATCAGCAGCCAAGGAATATGCCTGAAAGTGTTATAACCCAAGGTTACCAAATAAGCTGTATTCGGACAGGACTAGATTAACATGGAGAGGTGGGGTAAAGTAATAATTACCAGAGCTTCTTTGTGATTTTAGTCCTGTCTGAATGTGCTATCTCAGTAATAATAATAAACAGACCAATGACAAGAGGGTCCTCACACCATCGTAGCTCGGGCCCTAATTATGGATAAGATCAGTAAAGATTACGGTGACTTTTACCTTCAGTAAAAAGGTCCATAAAAATTACCTCAGGTAGGCTAATACTTTCAATTACTTGTGAATAGACCTGCTGTAAATATATACGTAAATATTTTGTCATTTCCTGTTTAAAAGTTTTCTGCAGTTTTTCAAGTATGGAGGTGCTTAAAAAATCATTCAGTTGCGTTCTTGACACTGGGACAATCTGTGGCAAAACTCAAGTGTTTTTCACATACCATTCAGATCAGAAAGAAGATCAAAAGCACCTGTTAGAGGCAGAAAATATCTTTTAGTACCAGGTAAGTGCCTATTACCCAAACAGTCCAACCTGAAGTTGATAAGTACATCCTTTTACCAAGATATCTTATTCCGTGCGAACTGGCCATTAATATTACAGGCGTTACATCTACCCTTGTTAATCCTGTCCGAATAAGGATTTATTACACATAATTGATCACATGCTTTGCAACTCTGCCAATTACGGTTGAGGTCAAATAATGTACTCAGTTACTAATGTAACCTTGGTTCCCTGAGAGTAAGGGAATGAGTATTGTGTAGCTAATACGCAGTGGGGAAACTCCTTCTTTGAAATATTGAAGCAATAATTTAAAATTCAGCGCAGCTGCACAGTGAATATAGCAGAGCGTCTCAGCTCGCTCATCGGCTGTGCTGCGGCAACTACACATCCAATGGCTGAACGCTGTTGCACGATCCAATCAACTGAATTGGCACCGAATTCATCAAACCGCGCCTATATGGGCATGCCCTAAGCCTATGAAGGTCGCTCATTAAGGCCGCCAATATGTCACGTTTAAATCGTCTAAAGCGACACATCTTGACAATGTAATAGTGCGGCAGGCTACGCAATACTCATTCCCTTACTCTCAGGGAACCGAGGTTACCTAAGTAACTGAGTACGTTCCCTTTTGAGAATTGTCACTTCATATTGTGTAGCAAATACACAGTGGGGACTCAATGTAAAACTAAAACATTAGCAACTGGCCAAATCCGAAGAACTAATTAGTTGCTGGTTTTGCATGGCAAAACAAACGACTATCTTTAATGCATAGTAAGTTGCATGGCTGAAAGTTACCTCAAAATACACTTTGTAAACGCACAAATAAGAAAATTAGTAAAAAATGCTTTGAATTTACATTTAAAGACTAAGAAAAAGCATGACTGGAAATTACACAATCCATCTGTAAAGCTGCCATTTCACAATATCTAGAAGTTATTTATGTCCAATCTTCCAGAGTAGTACTGGAACTGAGTTCCAGCCATGTGTGTTTATGTATGCTTGTGTATGTGTCCACCTCTTCTGAATAATTATTACCATTTACATTGGGTATAGCTTTGGAAGCCTACTATGCTTTTCTTTCAAATGTATTCATAGGCATTTTTGTGTCTGGATATATTCATACATTCAGGATTCATTTTTTCACCATGGTGAATAAGTGGAGGGTAACTGCTAATGGCGAAACGTGACAAACAACTCATTATATGGCATTGTTGCCATGGATGACGGCGAAAATGTGAAAATATCTGACCACCAATTGCCCTTATTGACCAATCTGAATCAAGTATTTCAGAAGGCTGTGTTATAGACTCAAATAGCAATGTAGTTTGAAGTTTTCTAGTGTTTTTTGTGCTCATAGTATCTCCAATATTCATCTTTGTTCACAAAGACCTTTTAATCCAGCTGTGTTATGTTTTATAGATTAATCCTGAGAGAGGCTTCGAAGACACAACCTTCAATAAAAGTGCTGGTGGGTCTGTCAGTTTTCAGACAGAAGCTCAATTTGAGCAGGTAAGGAGTTAATATAATCTGTCCTCACAAAGGGCAACATGTGAGATGTCTGCATATTTATCGTGTGTGTGTGTATTCGCTGTCTATCACTGCACGTGTGTATGTGTGTGTGTGTTTGCATTTCAATGTGCCTCAGGGGTTGAGGTGAGGACAGGGAGAGGTACAGGAGGTGCTCTCTATAAAGGGCAGCCTGGCCTGTGCTTGGGGAATGAGAATGACATGCTCAGGAGAGTGTGTAATTAAAGGGGCTGCCAACTCAGCATCATACATAGCATTATACTCAGCTCCTCACTTAACGATTACTCGGCAAACAAGTGTGCAAATACCTGTCCATCTCTCACTGTTTTTTTTGCACTGCAGTGGACCATACCGAGCTTGGGCTGGCCTGACTACAGAACAAGTGAGCATTTGAGAGTGAGAATTGCGCTGTTGACGGCAAGTGGAGAATTATACTTTAATTTGACTTTCAAAATAGACTCATTGGAAGAGCATGCTTCGACTTAATTATTATTATTATTATTATTACATTTCCCCAGAAAAATACATATACACACAATTATGATTACAGGGCCAGATTTTTGGATTAATAAAGTTTTTTTTTCACACAGTTCGATTTCGTAGTCACTACAAGTTACGGTTGATGACGAATAGGGTTTCCCTTAGAAAGCCTCTCACTCCGAGAATATAAAACGAGTGAATCGCAGGAAAATGCCATGGGTCTGTGGAATTTATACTCCACCCCACTTTGTGGGTATATAAGGAAGTATACTAGCAACATGGAGTTATGTGTTCGCTATGGGCCAAGAGCATTCTTCACTCCGCAAGCCATTTTGAGATATTCACTCTTCGGAGACGAGCTACATCTTTTTAAAGATGTCTCGTCCGTGCACTTCTGGTAGCGGTCGGACTGTTTCTCAGTTTGATGGGCACAGTAGCTGCCTGAGCGTGTTCGATTTTCAGATCACGCTCAGGTAGCTTTTGTGGATGGCTCATGTTCTCATTGCGGGAACATGACCAATGTGACACTGCAGTCGAGACTTGATGACCTCACTAGAGCAAGATCCCCTCATCCACACCCCGATTTACCACCTCCATGAGAGGCGTTACTTCGGCTGGTAGCCAGGGTGATCTGAGGGTGACGGTTTGGAACAAAGCGCCAACGATGCTCGTGCAGAGGATCTCTTTTCTTGGTATAGAAATCGACTCTGTCGCCATGTGCGCATAGCTTATGTGTAAGCACGCAGTTACTGCTGACTTGCCTGAGACAGTTCGAGAGCAAGAGTGTGGTTCTAACATGATCCTGAGACCCCAGCTGGGATACGTGCTCAAGGTTCCCACCACTCCCTTCCGAGACCAGGGTGGTAAACCTGCAAGCGCTGAACCTCAGAGGAGTCAGACTTATACAGAATGCAGTGTATGACGAATCTTATTCTGTATGATAAAAATATTTTAAGAACATTTAAACATTATTGCTTCAGTCGTTGAGATGTTTTGACATGCCCTGACATTTGTGCTTTTTTCAGCTGCTTATAAACATAATAATGGCACAGGTGAAATTACACTCTATTTAGCACAAACAGGGCTACCATAATATGTGAGCAACATGTAATTACATGTTTGTATTTTTGAGAGAATATTATTTATGCATGGTTATTAAAAAAAAACTAAAAATTAAAGCTTCTGAAATAAGGCCACAAAACACACACTAAATATCTGTCCACAAGACTTTTGGCTAATGGATGTTGTCGCCCAGAGCTGGTGAAATGATCTAATTCAGTTGCTTTAAAATGATCTAAAAATCATCCTGCCTAATCATTCACATAAAACCAATAGATTGTTTTATATTGTGAAAAACATTTTTTTGTTTGGAAAGGCAATATGTGAATGGGCATGAATGGCCCAACCCCTCATTAATAATTAGATGGTTCTCACCTGAGAAGACAAAGACCCACATAATAATGAGCCTTTCATTAAGGTGTGTCACACAATAAAGAAAGCGAGGACTATATGAATATGTATAAATATACATACACACACAAACTCCCCTAAAGGATTATTAGGATTATAACAAGACTTCGCAAGTAAATGAATGAGTTTAAATGGTTTAAACAGGCTGAGGCTGACAAAGTAATGAGACACAGATGGATGCAATCAGGGATGAAGAGTCCGGGAGGTGAGTTATGGGAAATGTAGTTTGTGAGGGAATGACAATAGTCTGATGTGGAGTGCACTCTTATGGTTCACAACATATCAGACATATCATTTTCAAACTGCCGCAATACGTACAGCAACCAACGTAAAAAAACAAAACAAAAAAAAACATTGATTCACGTTCATTTGTTTCTGACAACATTTCACTGGACAACGTGTATGAAGCAACTTAATATAATTTTGCAGAAATGCCACCACATGCACATTTTTCCAATGATCCAATGATCCAATGGTTGGTGACTTTATATGGATGTTAAGGGAATGATGAAATATAAAAAACTATATATACAGTATTACTATGTAAAATTTAGTGGGTGGCATAATATTCTCAGATGGCTTCAAATAGCACCATGTCTTAACTCATTGCCAACACGTTTATGAGTCAATAAATTTGATAGAGATTCAGCTGCAAAAATCATTCAGGAATTGTGGAAAGGTGGATTGTGATGTTAACATAATTATTACAAATAATAAATTACTTGTCGGTAATATACAGCTTACAATCAAATTTTTGTTTGCTGATCTGGAGAGAACAGATGTGGGTTGAAAATTAAGCAATGAAACTGAATCCGTAAAAAGAGCAATCTGTTGTTATTTGCTATTATTAGGCTTACAAAGCAATATGGTCAGCAATCCTGACATAATGAAAATTTCCTGACATTTAACTGGGCCTAGCAGACACAATAAGGAAGCTTATATGATCTTAGCTGACTAAGCCTGATGTTTACATTTTTGAAAATCATTTCAACTCCTGTCCCCTACCCAGCTACGGTATAGTTTTACTGCACACATTTAGACACCACAGCTTTCCACAGCATGAAGAAATGTTTATTTTTCTTGAATACAAGTGGCGTATAATTCATTTTAAATGATTTATTATTGTTTTCAATTGATAAGAAATAAATTATATATTTAATACACTCACGCATCTATATATTATAAATAATTGTGTACTTTAAAGTATTCCAATTGTTACAAATCAAACATATTTAATTCCAAATTCTCCATTTGAGTTTCACTGTCTACTACTGTCTAATTTGTCATTTTTGATTCAAAATTTAGTTCTTAGCTATTATACTACAGTTGGTATATATTTTCAGTGTTTTACCCAGGTTTGTTGTGGATCAATAGGTCTGATGCAAACAATTTGCACCATTTCCTGTCCTGTGTATATGTGTGTTGTTATAGGGGGTTATTATAGATCTCTTTATTTTCTACTTTATAATCCTTTGTTTGGTTTCCAAATGACATGGAAGTTTAACGATTTCCTGTATAAAATAAAATGTCAGGATAATATTACAGACAAAGGTAAGCCAGTCAATCTCTCAATAACCCCTACAATAATAGTCAACATATGAAAATGTTCACTACTGTTTCAGCAACTAAATAAATCTTGTTGTAGTGGAAGCTAACTTGACCCTATTCTAATACTCTTGAGACTGACATTCAGTTATTTGAGAGAGGTTGTTGTGTGCATGTTTAAAAAAACATTCTCAACCAGGCAGGTGATGTCATATGACATTTCGTTGAAATACTACGTACATGGCACCCTTTAGCATCAATAACACGCACTGTTATGTGTAGGTTTAGATCTGGGGTAGGGTCTGCGTCTCATATTGATGCTTAAGGATGCCAGTCACCTGTATGACGCCTTGGGTTCTGCCGTGTTATATTGATGCTAAAGGGTACCATGTGCGTAGTATTTCGACGGAATTTCACACGGCGTCACCTATGGCGCCAAAGGATGAGAACGGGCTCAAATGTATGTAAACTATAAGAGTTATTACTGCAAAATTAAATATTACCCATTGTTTCTGCTTCCAGTACTTGAGTTAATGACTCAATCCCTGGAACAACCTGGTAACATTGTACACTGTGTGGTCACAGACTTAATGCCGCCATCTTAAGAGTCCATTGGGACTAGAGCTTTTATTGGTAGTTCTTCCAGCAGACCATGCACTGTGTAGGGAATCTTGGATATTCCTATTAGCTCAGATACAAGGAATATAAATTTAATAATTAATCATGAAACATGATCAGGAATCACCTACAAATGATAAAATTACCCGTAAAGGGAAAAGTTACCAACGACCTGTTTGGACAGCCAAATACAACTAACTATTTTTCTCTCAGATCATTTAATCTCTCGCATATAATAAAGACACAATCCTTGCTCCATACGTTACGATGGCCTGCGAATGGTCCGGAGTGTGTTCTTTCAACGAAGGTTTAAAGGTATTTCATATAAATTACCGAAGAAAATAATTCAGGCTAGGTTCATTACTGTTCTGTGGCTATAAACAAAGTAGAATACGAAAAACGAAATACGAAAAAACAAAACTTGACAAAATGAACAAAAGATCCCCGCAGGTGTTAGCCAATGAAGAAACTATGAAAGATTATTGTAATACTAATGTAATAATAATATGTTTATTTTGTAAGGTCACTTCACAATGTAATACAAATAGCAAACAAACAACAAGCAAACAAATACAAAGGCCATCTGCTAATGAGAGACAAAACAGATGGAAACAAGCATACGCATGAATCAAAGAAAGACATTGTATGATTTATCAAAATATACAATTGTGACAAAGTATGTAGTAGATAGAGCTGAGGAAGTGAAGAACAGAGAAAACAGTGGTGAGGATAATGATTTATTGGGCAAGCTTGAAAAAATGAGTTTTATGGTTTTTGAAGGTCAGGATGTTTTTGGTCACACGAAGATTCTGTGGCAGCTTATTCCATAAGTTAGGGCCAGCAACACTAAGGTTTTCAGTGCTAGACCTAAGGGCCTGAGTTGGAACATATGGCTGTACCAAATCAGCATTTGGGTGCCGGGCCATGTAGGGCTTTATATATTAGAACTAAAATTTAAATTTGATGCGGTTTATGACAGGAAGCCAGTCTTTCTTAGACCATCTGAGATGAGCTCAGGCCTAGAGAACTCGCCAGCCTCTCCAGATAATGTAAAGCTTTCTCCTTGTGTAATAGAGATTCAAGTTGCATTTCTTGATGCAGCATCAGACTGTGTTATGTGAAAATGCTTTTCCAAAATTACTCCTGAGCACGAGAAAAGGGCACGTCAAAGGTCACACACATTCAACAGAGGTCTACAGCCTTGCCCAACACAGACTGAGATTTCTCTGGATTCCCTGAATCTTGTTACAATATTATGTATGGAAGATGATGAAAGGCATAAAAAGGCTTTGCACTCTTTCATTGAGAAATTTGTTTTTTTTTTTATTTGTTTGACAATTCTCTCAAGATATTTGACACAACGTGATGAGCCATGACCCATCTTTGCTTAAAAAGACTGAGAAGCACTTTTACACCCAAACATCAACTATTACCAATTCACCTGCTCATTGTAAATACACTCCATTTAAAGTTAGACAGTTTCAAACATTATTGATGAAACTTGCTTGGAGTATAATCAGAGGCTTGGTAGACAGTATCATGCTGTATGTTTTTAGAGTTGTGAGCTTTCTCTCTCCCCCTCTCTCGCTTAGCTGTGTCTTTGGTTTGTTGAGGTTATCCAATGAGCTAGTGTGTGCTGGGCGTTCTGGCGAAGTATGTGACTGCCGTGGGAATCATCCAGGTGGATGGATGAGGAGATTCCTCCTTCCCCAGGGTGCCTTGAGTACCCAGAAAAGCTTTTTATAAATGTAACTAATTATTATTATATAAGAGAATATATAACAATTAATTCTAAAACTGATTCTACGGCCACAACAGCACATAAGAAACTGATAACAACAGCCATATATCACTCAGTAAGAGAATCCCTGCAACAAACCCACAGGTAAATCTATTAAGACTGAAAAACTTTGCATTCATGTAAAGGTAGGATGATTTCAGCTGTTGCATGACTGAAGGCCCTTATGAATGTGTCTTTCAGCGGTGCACTGCTCTGAAGCATCCTTGTTAATGATATGCCAGCGCCAATAATTCCCCAACAACACTCTCGGTAGACAGTTGGATAATGAGTTGTTCTCTTGCCTTCCACAGTAGAACAGCTGTTAAGCTTCAGCACTTGAACTTCCTGTTTCAGAAACTCTTAAATGGTTCCCTCTTTTCTGGACCACTTTTCTTGTCAAGCCTCGGACAGCAACATCTACACTACAAGAAATATACTGACAACAGTAACACACGAACAACCAAAAATCACTCTAGTGAAAAGGTGCTCATTACCACAGTGCTGGTGGTGTATATTACTTATGCTCTTCTCTGTTAAAAGTTGCTTGGCTGGAAAGAATGAGGGATGGAGAAATCCATGGAGAATTTGCTGCCACTGCATCCTCAGTAGTTTTTAAAAGGACTCATAAATGTGTTGAATTTTTTTGTTATTGAAGGGAGAAACCTTATTATATGTGCTCAAGGGGTGAATGCTTCCTGAAGGAAAACCTGAAGGAATGTGGATATCATATTAGGCTTACTAAATGTCAGCTTTTGGAATATCTTTTGATTTTGAGATTTAAACTCAGTTCCATTGTTCCCTGAACCATATGAACTCACTCTGTGTGCAGTTTGAAGATAATTTTGGAACTGTTTCTAATAGCTTTGCATAATTTTAGTTTTAACAGCTAACTAGGTCCTCCTAAATCCAGAGGGATACATTTTGTACTTATTACAATGTGAAGGCAATTAATTGGGCTGTAAAATGCTTTTAATATCTCATGCTCATTTGAAGCAAGGTGGCTTTAAGAGAACGAATGCTCAGTTTGCTCTTACTGAAAACCTGTGGAAAAGATTATGTTGTCAGCACAGTTGTGACACCACCTCCGTTTAGTTTGGCCTTGTCCAGGGTTTAACTAATGCTCTAAAGTGCATGGCTGGCAAAATTCTCTGGGGAAAGTCACCGTGGCAATAAAAAAATGAACCTTTATGGTCACACTGACCTAATTCTTCACACTGAACAGCTCACTGCCACCACTATGGAAATGCGATAGCATCAGGCTATGTTTTTAGCGCTTTCAGTGATACTAAAAAATCCCTGTATGCACAAGGTAAACTTGTTGGTGACTTTATGCAAATCAATTTTTTTCTAGCATTTTGAATTCGGAGTCTCCTTTCTAAATCCACAGAAAAAGCAACAAGTCCTGAGAAAGGATTTACCACACACTCCCACCTACGACTCATACGGTGGAATAGGGAGCTGTCAAAAGTGCAAAGACTTTCTTAGAAAAAACATTGGATATGGGGATGAAAGTCTCCTAGACAGAGAAAAAGGGTGTGTACTATGTTAAGACACCTATTATTAGCTAGCGCTTCTCATTCTTCCCTATATATAGGCCCTTGCTCTATATTATGCTAGAGATCTGTGTAAGTCTGTTTCTGCCTTAAAGAGGCTATATGCAGCTTTTTCCCAAAATAAACGTAACAATAGCCTTTTTAATTTACCATTTATGACTCAAACATCTCCTGATGAGCATACGGACTACCTTGTCCACTCACAGTGGGTGCACCTATAAGCCTGTATCCTATTTTTCCTATTTTCTGTTCGGGTCAGACTTTTCCCGCGCTGTCTGCGGATGTGACGTCAAGCACGTTCATGTTAAACGTTTCAGATCACTCTGCCACCACTGCTAGTCAGCAAGTAGCCTACACTCGCGTCGCAAGCAGAACACTTATCTCAAACAATATATGTATTTGACTGTTCTTACCTCTGTAAACATAATGTTGACCTCCATGTAGCGGATGACGTGTGCACGTACCGAGCAGAAAGGAAGAGCAGTTCTGTTTTGGGGCCACATGGTGTCAGTCGCGAGTTTAAATTTCAGGAAAACGCATGTAGCCTCTTTAAGAGTACAAAATAAAAAAGTTATAAATAAGCTTGTTTTGGGAGATCGTCAATGTTCATGAATTCACTGTCTCTCTCCCATCTTGTGTGCAGTTGTGTGTGTCTGTGTGTATGTGGGCGTGGTCACTGATCCTTGATGATCAGCAGCGCCAGCTGCTCTTTATATGTTCAGTAACTGGTGTCTCATCCCAGCAAACAAATTTAGGTTCTGGGAACTTTCTGGAAATGTTAGTTTTTTGGTTCCCAGAACGTTCCTAGAACTTTCCCTTAAGGTTAAGGGAACGTTCCCAGAACATTCTCCTTATGTTATAAAAATGGAACCTAAAAATAACCTACGTGGAACGTTCTTATACATTCTTGTTTGGTTTCCCAAAAAATAACCTCATGGGACCATTTGGGAACGTTAGAGGAACGTTCTGTGTTTGCTGGGATGTTGTCAGATTGTTGTGGTTTCCCGATATGTTCCTGTTCCTGAGCTGTGTGTCCTCCTGTGGAATTCCCTTGTTCGTCGTTGTGTTTCTTCGATTTTCTTCGCACTTCCACGGATTCACAGAGCACCATACCTGGATATTCAACACTGGACTGGGAGCACTTCATTGGTTGTCTACCGAGGTCCCTGCGTCACCCACCATCTGCGCTGGAGTCTGTCCGACCTACCACCTGTGTACCATCTGTGTTGTGTGCCTGACCACTCTACTTGTACTTACCAACTCATTAGAAGCGTTATTTGCCATTGTATCCTCCTCCAGTTTCTGTCACAGAACGATCTCACCACATTATGGATACAGCAGGCACTACGAGCTGGAATGATTTTGCCTCTTGAAGTATCACAAGAATGGACCAACAGGCAAAGAGCATTGCCAACACAGGTCGAGGCGGTCCAAGCGCTTGTGACTCAGGTGTCCAAGCTCTCCCAACAACTTCAACATCTGAGAGGTCCACCACCCGTTCAGCCCGTACCACCAGAGTTCGCCCTATCAGTGCGAACTGCACTTGCCGACACCGGAAGGGTACTCAGGTGAACCCAAGTTTTGTAGAGCCTTTTTGACCCGCTGTACTATGCATTTTTCATTAAAGCCGCAGACATTCTCAGGAACAAACCAAGGCATTTATTTTGTCAATCAGACAAGAAGGTTCTTTGGGGAATGGTGGTGTGGGAGACAAATATGTGTCATATAAGGAGCCGCATTCGCATTGTGAGATATAAAGTCAAACTGGTAAAAAATATAGTTGCGATTATGTGAAATAAATCTGCAATGTGAGATTTTCGTTTCTCAACGTTTCGATACTCAACGTTTACTCAAAGATACCTTATAAATTTCAATACATTTAAAGGATGGTTATGCCTCGTCTGTATGGATCAAAAATGGTTATATTGTTATATATGAAAACAGGACATGTCCTGGGAAAACAGGACAGTTGGTCACCCTAATTTTATGTATCTTTTTTTTTCCTCTGAGGCAGAAACAGGCTTACATATTGACTACTCTCACATCACTGCATATCAACAGGAACATCAACACTTAAACAGCATGTTTCATCAGTTTTCCCCTCAGACTTATTGACATTCTTTTATCATGAACAGATTGCACACTTTGAGAGGACAGTGGTTTTGGAGGGAAAGACACACTTTATTACTACAGCATTAATATCCAATCCTGTGCCCGTCCGTGCCAGCCGTGTTTTTCTACCTGGGATCCTTTCCCAGGATTTATGGGATCATTCACACAGAAAATGTGCACCATTAGGTTTTTCACACGCCGCAATTCAATCACGTCCTGAAATCCCCGCGCGGTCACCTCTTCCCGGTGTGTGTCATTGTAGGCAGGTATTTCTCCCCATCACCACGCCACCCCATACAAGTTAATTCCTTCTCGGACTCCAGCGGGAGAAAATCAGGCCCTGAAAAATCATTACTTTCCATAATCCCTGCCTTCCATATGCCACCACGCTAATGTGTGTATGACAAAAGGGGGGAGGGAATGAGAGCAATGTGCTGGAATAAAATAAATTGGATTAGAATAAATCAAGAAAAAGAGAGATCTGTCCCCAAAAATTGAATTCCAGGTTTTAAATGCCCTTGCCTCGCCAAGGTCTTTCATTCCTCATATTCTAACTTTATTTTCCATCAAGGGGCTTTCCTTCTTCCTTACTTTTGACATGGCACCTGTTCCTGCCAAACTCTCGGCTCTCTACTCAGAAATTTACTCACTGTCAGCCTAAAGATTAATGCTGCTCTTGACATTGTGTCTGACTAGAAAACAATCTGGTTTGTATTAACCACACAGCAAAAATTGATTTACCACAACCAGCTAATGGAAAGTCCTTGTCGTTGCATAAAGTTGCATGCAAAAAAATATGTTTTTGGGAAAACGTGAAGACATTTGACAGCGCTGTTGACTGTTTAAACGTGAAGAGCATTTAGCTCAACAACCAGGACTAGACACACTGCTGGGAATATAAACACACTGCGGCCTCAGATGTTTACTGAGAGAAATTGAAGCTTAGACTCTGTGATGGTCTTTGGCAAGCTGCAGCCGGTCACATCGAGGTGGAGATGCAGTTCTACAGGGGGGTAAACAACAGAGAGTACCGATAACCTCGACAAACCATAGACCCACCTGGGCGAGAGAGGGAGAGGGAGAAAGCTCACAGGTCCAAAAACACAGCATTAAACTATCTACCAAGCAAAGCCGTAGCTAAATGATTCGGGGCCCCTGAAAAAATATTGAAGTGGGCCCCCACCACCAATATCATATACTGTACAATAGATGAGCATGGAGGCCCACATAGAAGATAGTGATTTTGTTGTAAAACTTTTAAAATTTAAATGTTTATATAAAAATTACAATTAATAAAAACTAACAAAAAGCGAGAAATTGTTAATAATAATAAAACCAATTTTAAAAAAGTAACCGCAATTCTTTTTTTCAGTCAGTCTGTTACAATTCATAAATGCATTGTTTTGTATTCATGTTTTCTTGATGTATTAAATAGCCAACATCATCAGCCAACATCATCTTTAAATAGCCAACATCATCATTCGGTCGATTGTGGCGCGCACCGATAATGAAAAGTGACGGTTGGAAGTTTTCTTATATCCAGTGAAATACCAATACAACCTGTCTTTAAAGGTGCAAAACGCAAGTCTCTGAGTTTTTGCAGAACTACGCCCCCTCTGACAACAAGCGAAACTGCAACCGAAGGTGTGCGCGCTCATGGATCACACTGTAGACTGTAAAAAGGATCACACACGCACGTTGCGCAAGCTGTTCATAACCAAAAGAGCATTAGCCTCACACATCTTTTGTTCCAGTCATAATGAGGTGATAAAGTTTTAAATCTGCAAGTCCTTTAAAATATATGAAAGGAAAGGCATTTGAGTAAATTACACACTTGTGTGTGTGAGGGGGAAACCGGGTGGTAGAAAACTTCGTTTTTTGTTTCCATCTATCTCCATGTTTAACTGTTTTATGTGCTCACTGTATCCACTTATGATTGCATTATTATGGAAACACGTCCATGAACAATGTAAGTTATTATTTGGTATAGGATCTGTTTGAGCCCTAGAGCAGACCAGAGATCTCTCAATTTGTTGAAAGCCTTACCAATGTTGACTCTAGTCTTATTCCGATGCCTGGCACTAGACAGAAGTTTTATTTTCTTACATGGAGTTTGCGCTGGGGTTTGGAATGAACTACAAGCTGGTCTCTTTGAATCCATCTTCTCCTTTTGTCGAAAGTTGACTAAAGTTGTGTCGCTCGAGTTGTCTTCTCTGATACGGTGAATGGCGGCTAATACCCAAACCTGCTAGACATAGTCAGGCGAGAGTGAACGAGCATGACGTCATATCCAGTCTCGAATTTGAGCCCGAATTCCTTATTTATTTTACTGTACAGGATTATCGAGGCAATCGCAGTTATCAGAGAAGGGCTCATTCAGTCCATCAGGTGATTGTTTAAGCATAGATGGGTTAGAAAAACTGCACTTTTTAACATGAAATGTTGCATAATGCACCTTTAAGAACGTCTTGATCGACTGGGAATGGATACAACAACTCTCCTGGCCTCCCTCTTCTTCTTTTCATGGTGTTTCTGGTGACCTGATTTATATTTTCTTTTCCCCAACATTTTTCAGTCAGTTTCCTGCTCTTTCACCAAGTTCATGGTTAACTTGAGGCTCTGCCGCCTCAACTCTGATTGGTTCTGTTCACGAGCTGGGGTGGGACTTACAATTTTATTGGGTCCATCTGATGTTTGTCACTGACTGAATAATTAATAAATACCTTAGATTTGACTAAACCATTTTTATGGAGGTAAGAGAAGCGGATATTTGGAAAAATATTTAACAAAATTGCACATTTTTTGTGGTTTTTATTTAAATCTCATGCATACAACTAATATGAATATTAGTATGACTGCTGGATTGTGTGGGGCCCCCTGGGCAGCAGGGGCCCCTATAATTGTCCCCAGCTTTCATCCCACAAGTGACGGGCCTGCTACTAAGCACTCCTCAGAAGCCCTGATTATACTGCAAGCAACGTGGCTAAAATAGAGTCAGAAATAACAATGGCAATCAAAGTGTTCCTGCATGCACGTAGAGTGACTAGGTCTCAGCATTACTGTGACAAGGGCATGGTGCACTTAATGTAAGTGGTGCCGCTTGGCAATTAAGACAGCAGAATGGAATCTCAGCAAAAGCCGAAGTGGAGAAAATTATGCCCTGAAAGTGGTTATGATTCACTCATATATAACTGTCACCACAACGAACTTTGGCAGCCTCCCTTGTTGTGCCAGATTATAAAAGGAACATGAGCTGGAGTCAAAGACACCAATATTTTAGTGGGCATGCTTTCAAAGGTCATCGACCATATGTTGGATGCATTGCCATCTCATCGTGTAAACAAAAAAAAATCAACAATGCTTTTTTGGCTATGTGTCAGTTTTTATGATTTTCATGCAACACGATTGATCTGTTCATTGACGTGTAAGACTGCAGAGGAAGTATGTGGTTTCATCAACCCCTTACTTCACACCCGCACCCTGCTGTATCAGGAGGGGAGTCTAATCATTATCACATGGCAAGTTTTACCTGCCTGCACTTCAGTATCTCAACAACACATCATATCACACAAACAACCAAAAAAAGAGAAGAGTGTGAAGACAGAGCATACAAAAGATCGAAGGAAGTCATGGTTGGTTTTTTAAAGCACTGTCTGGAACCAGTGCAGCCAATGGGATAGGCTTCAAATACTACAGGATGTTTTTTACTGAAAGAAAGTCCCCAGTGCCAGTTATAATACATGGCCAGTAGTTACATAAGTTGTATTTGAAATGCAGTGTATGAATTCAGTTTAATTCTCTGGGTCAGTCACTGCATCAATGTATACACTTAGTGTATAATCATTTCACACTTAGTAGTTGAACATAACAGTTTACACAGACCTTTAATGAGCCATACATGCAATTGGCCTGAACTATTACCAATACATAAATAAATAAATAAATAAATAAATAAATAAATAAATAAATAAATAAATAAATAAATAAAAAATAAATAAAAATAAAACAAACAAAAAATGTAGGGATATATTTAATTTTTGTTTTTTAAATACTACTGATCGTGTGTATCCTAAATCAAATGTTGTTTTAATATGTACACCCAGACATATAGGCTTGCAGAACCTGATTTTACCAGATGCAACATGTTCCGGATCAACTTCTTTTTTTATACTGAAACTACATTTAAATTTGGCATGAAATTAAATTTGACAAATCTTCTTTTTATATGTATTATTGTAGTGTTTATTATAAATTATTTATATGTGCACTTCATTATTATTATTTTTTTTTAATGTACGTACCCTTATAATCTTTGATCAAATACATTACCCTTCCCTCCCCCATCGAAACAACCTCTTTGGCGAAAGGGTGCGGCCAGATCCCATGAGGGTAACGGCCAAACTCCAACAATCCAATGAATTCCTGAAGGATGAAATCAAGCCCTCCCTTACATTTTTTTTCTTTTCTAAAGCCGTTTCACTCGGATATACATCACAACAAGGAAAAAATTACGATCTCAACTTCCGTTTTCACGCCGACTTTAAATCAACCAATCAGATTTGAGGGACAAGTTTGCAGTTTTTACATGTTTAGGCTGACAACCAGGGTTGGGTGCTTCTACATCAGTGTAAGTCACCAATCATTTCCCTCTAATTTTAGGGATAACTTAAAGGTATGGTTAGGTTTATGGTTCTAGGGATATGGTTAGGATTAAATTTTCACACAGGAATGTTGTTCCAGGATAAACAAAATGTTGACCCAGGAATTTGTCTAACACAGCAAAATCAGAACGTGCAGATAGGCTACTCTAATTGAAATGGGTTACAAGCTGTTTGTTCACTAAAATAGACTGGCTCATAAAAATACTTTGTTCATAATCGGGTGACGGAAACTGGCAGAATCCTGACTCACAGGGTCTCTGCATTGTGTTCACTGTCTATTTACTGAGCTCAGGCTCTCTGTTGAAGTTGCATTCATAATGTGTTTATTTGGAGCACCCTAACATGTCATCATACACATCCCATCTGCATCATAGAAATAAATTCAAAAAAGAAAGAGTTTCCAACCATACAAAACAGCAATATCAACTAATTTACATTTAATCATAAAAAACAACAATCTCTTTTTTTTAAAAAAGTGGCATGCTTAACTCTTTAATTATTACTTGACCAATGAATTTATGAAGACATTTGTTTTTGTCTAAAGGTAAGAATAGTTAGAATGTCATAAAAGGTATGCAGATCAAATATATATTTAGTTTTTATTTCTATTATGAATGCTCAGTGGTGTAGTTGCTAATTCTTCTCATTGAGGTAGGTATAAAGAAAAATTGAGTGTCTCTCATTCTCATCTGGACACAGAGAAAAAAAGATTGTGAAAATACATTGTGATAATACTCTTTCGTCTTTGTGGTTGGTCGACAGACCGGTCAGTTTGCTCAAAGGACTGAATTTGTGGATCATTACCCACAGTGACCCGAACAGTCAAAGAAAGAGCATGTCAAGAGATGTGATGATTGTTCCAGTGGACTGTGACTCACAGCTCAAAACAAAATTTTATATTTGAAAGTCATGTATGCCTCTGTGTCATACAATATGTTCAGCATTACTGCGTTTTGTGAGAACTGTCTCTTACTTCTGTATTTCTGGGAAGTACATCTAATATCAGTGGGACATAACCATGAATACGTTTTTGAATAATTCTAACAATTTTTCTGAGAGATGTTGAATATTCAATGAAAGCTCTGTAGTTCATATCTAATTAATGCATTTGAACCTCATCTCAAGTTCTGTGTTTGATCTTATGCCATTTTGTAAATCGGGCTCCTCCGGAGACGTGCTTGCATGCTTGCTGAGAGCATGACTTCATAGTTCTCTCTAAGGTAGACTGATCAGATCTGTAGACTGAAAATGATCACATGCATGATCACAGAACGAGGTATGTTCTTTAACAAGCTGGTATTTATTTAATTTTTTTCTGTTAATTTGTTTCATTGCCACTCCATTAAAATAGTCGAGTAGGGGTCAGGGAGTACATGAAGTGTGGCGCTTTCAGCTGTGAAATGTCATAATGTGGTTCATGCGCTAAGTTTAGGTCAACCATTAAGATTAATTGTCCTGACTAATGATTTAGACAAGGATGCTAATTACCAGTTAATGTCCATTATGTCAAACAAATATAACCCTGATTTATAACATGGCTTGGTAGAATTCCAATGTAGACTGCAGTCTGTTATTTCTTGATAACAGGCCGCTGCTAAGTATAACACACCGTTGCCATGAAAAACAGAGTGTTGCAGAAAGTTCAAAAGAACAGCATTTAAGTTATCTGAAATATAAATCTTCTGTTCAGTCAGTATATATATATATATATATATATATATATATATATATATATATAGGCTGAACAGTATATATTTGAAATGATGCATTAAATTGACCAAAAGTGACAGTAAAAACATTTCTAATGCTACAAAAGCTCCCCCCGTTTCATGATTAATTAAAATTGAGGTTCTGTGGGGTGCGAACGGATGAGGCAGTGAACCCGAGTGACAGTAAATTCGTTACTTATTTTTTCCTCTTATGTGACACAGATCGGATATGACCATTGAACGTGTAAGCATTAAAGGGATAGTACACCCATAAATTGAAAATTCTGTCAGTAATTACTTACCCACATGTTGTTCCAACCCCGTAAGACTTTCGTTCATCTCATCTTCAATCAAGATATTTTTTTTATTACATCTGAGAGCTTGATCACTCCTCCATAGGCTTCTATGGGATTGAACTGTATTATTGTAATGTTTTGTCTTTATTCTTGAAATGTTTCAACTTTAATCTCTAAATTTTTCAGACTTTATTTTAGAAATATTTCAATTCTAAATTTAATCTTGAAATAATTAGACTTTAATCACAAAATGCTGATGTACTTTTTTGGGAATTTATTAAATTCAAAAGCATTTCATGTAAAATACAAATTAAAGTAAATGTACTGTTTCATTCTGTAAAAATAAAGTGCAGTAATGTCTAATATATTGTAAAAGGAAATTACAGTAAAGGTGTCATACTGTAAAATTAAATTGTGGTAAGGGCATCTTACTTTAAAATTATATCACAATGAAGCCATTTTACTGTAAAATTTAATCACGATAAGGCCATCTTACTGTAAAATGAAATCACGGTAAGGTCATCTTACTGTAAAATGAAATTGCAGTAAGGGCATCATACAGTGAAACACATTTACAGGTAAGCTACTGTAAAGGGGAAACAGTAAATTAGTGGCAATAGTGCAGTAAGTTACCGCAAAAATACAATAAAATGTCTAACAGTGTAAACATGACTCGCGGCGTTTCTCTCGCGCGTCATGTTCCCTCACTACGTCCTGCTCGCCACAGTAAACATGATGAATGATGACTGTAAAACGCAAAAGCCGAATCCCGGACATTTTGGGTGATCTCGAAACAAATTTTTGTGCAGAATCATAACGGAGACTCACTAGTAGCCAAAACTGTTGTTTACCTACTGCATGGTTACTCGGTAGGCGTGGCCTCCTAGGGCAGCAAAGCAAGTGCATTCTGGGAGTTCCACATAAGCCAAAAATACATTTTCTGTCTTTTCTCAGTCTAGAAAGCTCCAAATTCAAAAGTAATTTCACATTTCTTTTACATAAATTATCCATTTTAAATACACATTTATCTTTCCAGAGGTGGAGTGACCCTTAAAGTGTTCTAAACATAAAAGAATAGCAGAGTCTACACCACATCTCTAATGAAAATGGCACAGAGAAACAATTAGAATCACTTTTTTGAATGATTTTTTTTATTTCCAGCTGAAGGACAATAAAAACATTGAGAGCCAATTAGAATGTATCTCTTTTAAAAATATAGCTTCTTTATTGGCATCTAGTTCCATTATGAAACTTTAACATTTGCATGGATGTCTTTCCAATACACAAAACATTCTTTAGGCTGTGTAAAAGCTTCTTTAAATTATAAATGTGTTCTTAATACTTGGAAAAATAAAAAGTTCTATGAGGAACCAAAAATAGTTATTTTATAATGCATCGCTAAAAAAACTCCCTTTTGAAAACTTTATTTTTAAAAGTGATCCTGCTTTAATGAAATATACCATATAAAATGCAGAAAACGAAACTGCAGTGTGCGCCTAAACAGAACGTTATCATCTGCTGGTGTGAACACCATTACAGTTGTTAAAGTAATCATCCTTGATGTGGACAGGTCAGGTAGTTTGTGTAACACTATTGTCAAAGCAGCTGGCATAGCCACACGCTGCTCTGTAAACCAGCTGGAGGTCTTTTAGCCTTACTTTCATTTATCCATACAAAAGAATTGCACCTGTGTTACAATGCACCTGAGCATGTTCATTGATTACTGCTGCACCTGCATCTATAATCAACCCATTTCAGAAACTCAGGTGTCAGCGAGCACGGCCAAAGATTCCTAGTTGTGTCCTACGGCTGCAAATGCCTTCCTTCCATTGTCTTCCTCAGAAGCTCATTCGATTCGCAAACACCAACAAAAAGAAAACGTTTTCAACTCATGTTTTACTTTTAAATGTTTAACAGAGAAAGATTTGGAAATTTCTCTGAATTTTGTGTTATTATGATGTAGGCCTACCTTCCCACTAAAATATGTGAATTATGGACATATTATTGTATGAAATTTCATATACCGAACTGAGATGATAAGGGAAAGAGAAGGTAAAAGTTTATCTTTTATGAATATGATGGATTAAAATAATACAACATGAGAAATGTGAGCAAAGTCTTGTGGAGATAAAATACAAAACATCATGTGGCATGAATCTGTGATGAAGACAAAAGCATTCATTTTCTGGATGAGTTTAAACATTAAAGCTTGCAAAAACACAGTCAGATGTCACAAATTAAACTGATAGTTAACGTCCTTAGTAATGCAGCCAGTAATACAATTGTGATTTACACTTATCCTTATACAAAATAATAGGATTTTTTTTTGTGTTGTACTCTATTTCTAAAAGAGCAATTCTGTTGAACAGGGTTGTTGAACAGCAATTGCAAGTAAAATGATGGTTATTGTAGTTCTGTATGTGAGCAGGCATTTACTCATCTCACTTGCCAAAGAAAAACAGATTCAGTACTCAAATTCAATAAAATAAGTGAAATGCAATCTCAGAATATTATGCAAACCAGCAATAATTAAATGTAAAATTACACAAACATACATTATGTATTTAATCTCGCTTTAACCAACGTCTTTGTTGCTGACCTTTGACAATCCAATTAAACTTCACCAATTAGCAAAAATTACTTTAGTTAAACATCACATTTGATTTTCATTTTTTTAAATTTTTATTGCTGAAGTGTGTTGAACTTTCTTCTCCTGCATCCTATTCGTCTTCAATTGAGAATGGCAGAAGAGCTTAAAGGTTTGTCTGAGCTGCAGCCTCTACTGTACAGGTGTGAATTTGCATTTCATTCAGCATGAGGCTTATTCATTTCACTTTTGATGTAAAATGGCCTTTACATTTGCCAAAATGTTTTACTTTTTTAATTATTAAAAAACAACCGAGCCCAGTCCAGGTGAGAAAAAGCAATGCAAAAGTAATCTAACACATTACTTTCCATAAAAAGTAACTTTGCAGTTAGTTACTTTTAAGGCCCAACACGACATCTGACTGACGCTTTTGACCATACGCCCAGCAAACACAGAAGGCTCCCTAACGTTCCCGAATGGTCCCATGAGGTTATTTTTCGGAGAACCAAACAAGAACGTTACAGGAATGTTCCATGTAGGTTATTTTTAGGTTCCATTTTTATAACGTAAGGGGAATGTTCCAGGAACATTCCCTTAACCTTAAGGGAAAGTTCTAGGAACGTTCTGGGAACCAAAAACTAACGTTCCCAGAATGTTCCCAGAACCTAAATTTGTTTGCTGGGCATCAACATCCAACATTTTTAGGGTACCCTTTAACGTCGGTAAGATGACACTATCTAATCCTAACCTTACCCCAGACCTTAACCTACCCGCATCATCTAACTGACGCTAAAGGTAAAGTGTCAGTTGGATGACGCCCTGAGATCGTCATCTAACTGACGTTAACGTTGGATGTTGACGTATTGTCAAAAGCATTGTTTAGATGACGTCTTGGGATGAGAATGTGTTGTTTAAGGTATAATGCAATATTGTAATTCGTTACTTTAAAGTGACTTTCTCCAACACTAGTGTGATTTTATTCACTTGCAGAGGGACTCTTAGTAAGGCATTTAAATATGCGGACAGAATAAACAGTTCTTAAAAGAAACATTTTTATTTTGTGTGTGTGTGTTGTCAATATTCTCAAAAGTAATTATTTTATTATTGTTAACAGAATCAGCGATGTTGTAGTGGAGACACTCAATCAGCGACAACACCAATCATGTATCCACACAGTTTGTTCATCATTCATTAAGGCATGTGGCTCATCCAGCTCGCTGTCGTAAATGACTAATCACGACTAGATGGATGAGGAAAGGACACTGCTATTTTCAGAAAATCACAAGACTGGGTGTCTTCTGGAAAAAAAAAAGAAAAGAAAGGAGACATTTAGAACCTTATAAGGTTACAGAAATCTCCTGAGGTTTGGATCATTTGTGGTATTAATTAATGATTTTTTCCTTTTCATCCTAATGCTAACTGTCACTAATTAATGGGTGGCTGTTTCCTTCCCTAATGACATTCTGGTGAAGTGATGCAGCGCCTGAAAACTTCTTACTTGACTATACTGGTATATACTCATTTTTAAAACATGACAAATTACACTGAATTTAAAGGAGGTGATTTTGGGCCTTAAATTAGATATTGCCATTTCTTTAAAATATAGCTTTAATTAATTTTCACTTTCAGGAATGAATTTAATATTCAGACCAAATGTACCCCACAGCGCTCATAATTTGGTCCGAAAATCTTCTAATTGTTGAATAAGAATGGCCTTTCAGATTCTGCTGTGGTTTGAGCTAAATCATTATTGGAATGACAACATTTGCACCTCTCAGCCATGGCAGCATCTGTTTAATCTCTGATGGTTTGTGTCCTCTGAATTGGTCGGAGTTAATTGCAGTTTCACAGTGAGGCTGCATGGCTTCTTGTTGAATATCTAAGTGGGTCATTGTGTGTTTTGTTTTGTGGGGAGCACTACATCACTCGATGGGGTATGTGTCTGTGATAGCCAAGGGGTCCCCTGCAGATGATTTATGCGGATAATACTGTTGCTTGTAATAATAATAACAATGTTTTATTGGAATAAGAAATGAAAGTGGGTCAGCACTAACCGACTGATTCAGTGTCAAACCCAGGCATGCCTTCAGAGGCCAGACATATAAAGACTCATCCATCAATAACATCCACCTAAATATAGCATCCTTTTCCTCTGCCCAAGAATGATGGAAGAAATATGGCTTTTGCCTGCAACTGAGGTATTATTCATGAAGTCATACTTGATTATATAACTCATTTTATAAAACAGTTGGTTCCTGCCTTTGAATTTCCTAGAGTGCTGATATATAGTCTAAAAGCACTGGGACTTTTCACCGTTTGTATCACTCCGTTTGTGTTCGCATGCTTCAAACAGGCTGTTAATCTGTACATTAATGGTGGTATTTTTCCCATTCACCATTTTTTTGGAATCATTCACTGAAACGTTTCATTAAAAACACTTAAAGAAACAAATAGCTGTGTCCCAAATGACATACTATACATTTACATGTACATTTATTCATTTAGCTGACACTTTTATCCAAAGAGACTTACAATTGCTATATGTCAGAGGTCGCTTGCACTATGCTGATAATAATAATAAAATAATTGGTAACACTTTATTTTGATAGTCCACTTTAGACATTCAACTAACTATAAGTAACTTTGCCGCTACGTCAACTAACTATCATTCGAGTATTAGTAGACTGTCTGCTTAATATCTGCTAAAACTTTATTTTGTTGGTCCCCCAACAGACATTCAACTGACAGTAAGTAACTTAGCAACTACAAGTCAACTTGTTCTCCTAACCTGAACCCTAACACCTAACCCTAACCTAACAGTCTACTATAATTTACTAATACTCTAATGACACTTAGTTGACATGTAGTTGAAAAGTTACTTATAGTTAGTAGAATGTCTTGACTATTGAAATAATTTATGTAAAATATATACTGACAATATAAACTAACAATATGTACTCTAATGTATGTAATTTATAAATCTATGTAATTAAACACTAAGGCTCAATCCCAATTCACCCTTTGGCCCTACCCCTTGTTTTCGAGTGTACCCCTTGGTCCTTAAAACGAAGTTATATGGGCCAAGGGGTTGAAATATTCCAATACGAAATGGAACAACCCTTCATGAACCCGATACGTCATCAGTCGTCGCGAAGGCTCTGCCGTTACAGAGTTTTTACAGGATTTCTCCATGACAACAACTGACAATCAGCGCAGCTGCTCTTAACTTTGAATAAACATGATGATTATAAGATCCTTTCCTCGAAATGTATGTCTTTTCTGATCAGATTTATTATACCATTTCTTAATTTAAACGACTATAGTGTTATTATAAGAGTAAATAAAGTGCGTTGTGGAATCATCTGGTGCTAAATTTGGAGTGTGCCTCTTGGAGTGTGCCTCTGAAAAATCTCTGTTTCGAGGGCCATGTAGCCCTACCCCTTCACCCTACCCCTTGATCTCAACAAGAATCGGGACACCCTACCCCTAGACGTGAACACGCAAAACGGAGGGGTAGGGCTAAGGGGTCAGGGCCAAGGGGTGAATTGGGATTGAGCCTAAGGCCCCGTCCACACTACTGCGTTTTCGTTTGAAAACAGAGACCTTTTGCTATGTTTGCACCTCCCGTCCAGACTAAAACGGGAAAAATGAAGACCTAAAACGGAAGAACTTTAGAAACGCTGCAGCTCCGTTTTTCGTTTTGAATCTCCGGAGGGCGTTTTAGTGTGGACGAGACAAAACGGAGGAGTTTAGAAACGCTGACGCAGAGGCTGACGCTCGGCTCTATGATTGGGTGTTATCAGTCATGACGTATCCTTCCCTGATTCACCAAACACTGTTTACACCGGCGTGCGCATGCCCAGTGTTGGTGAATGGTCACGTGATCCGCATTTTCAGTCGTTTTAATGTGGACAGAGATTATTTCTAATACGCAGATAAAACGCTGGTGTGGACGGAGATCGTATTCGTTTGAATTCTCCGTTTTAAACGAAAACGCAGTAGTGTGGACGGGGCCTAAGTGTATGAAGTGTCCAACATCCCACCTTTCGTCTTTGAATCATTCACTTAAAGGGATACTCCACTTTTTTTGGAAATAGGCTAATTTTACCACTCCCCCAGAGTTAAACAGTTGGGTTTTACCGTTTTCGAATGTATTCAGACGATTTTCTCATTGACTTCCATAGTATATGTTTTCCTACTATGGAAGTCAATGAGACCAGAAACTGTCTGGTTACTGATATTCTTCTACATATCAGAAAATCTTCTGAATGGATTTGAAAATGGTAAAACTCAACTGTTTAACTCTGGGGGAGAGGTACAATGAGCCTATTTCCAAAAAGAGTGGAGTATCCCTTTAACCCCATCACTTGTCGTGTTGTATATCCGAGCTGAAACGGCTTCTGAAATTAGAAAAAAATAATGAAGTGCACAGATAAATCATTTATAATAAACACTACAGTATTACATAAAAAAGAAGATTAGTCAAATTTTATTTCATGCCGACTTTAACGCATCATTAAATACTACTTAATTGTAGTCATGTCTGTTGAATAATTTTTAAATGAATTGGTTTCAAATCTCAGTGTCATCTTGTTATTGTCTGATATTCATTCACTCCAGATATTTTGGACATATGTTCAATTCCCATTGCATCATGGGTTCTCATAGACTAAAGAGTATCTGCATAGAGTCATTAATAATGGACAAGCTACATTAAATTTCTATTCCCTAGATGTTCATTTTTTCTCTTATGAAGGTCAAAGTAGACATGATGCTCCATTTGACAACTAGTGCAAGACATTCATCTGTCCACAAAAGCCTGCCTGTGTGTGAATGCAGGCATGTGCACAGCGCTTCTGTAAGAAGTAGGATAGCTCGCATGAGAGCAGCAGGAAGAGACAGGGAGTAAAAGGTGATGACAGACTCGTGAGGATGAAAGAGTCTAACCCTGTTAACAGCCCTACCTAAAGCCTCTAAATAAATGGAGTGAAAACTAGGTGACTAACTCAAGGAGGAGAGCATCTCTCTCTGCACCAGACCAGACAAGCGCAGACAGATGTATCAACAACCCTCTCGTTTCCTTAAACTGTCATCCCTCTGGCACAGCCCATCAGCTTCTTTGGATTAATTGTCTTAAGTTGTTGTCGCCGTGAACTGACTAATCTGAGTCATGCATGTGTTATGCTGATAATGAGTGCTTATAAACAGAACCTAGCTGTGGCAAGTGGGAAGAGCTAAGCTTGCATAGGTCCTCTGGGCGGTTGGGCTGCATCGCTCATGAGATCAACAATGGATATTTAAATGAAGCTAAATAATCAAGGTCAACAGGCTCAGAGCACTGAGCACAGAGTGTGAAAAACCAATTTCACGAGGCCCTGATAGGAACCTTAAATTAATATGGCACACATGTCCATTGTGTAATAGTCTATCACACTATGAACTTACTGTTTTGAATACAGGAACACATGTAAAGCTTGTCAATCCCAGCTCTCTGTCTATCCATCTATTAGAAGCCTACGGCACTGCGGTAACTTGCAGACGGTAAATGGCTCTCTCTTGGCATTGTGGTCACAAAATGGTTGTACTGAAATTGAGTAGGGCCTTTGCAACTCAACGCCAACATCAAAAAAGACAAGTGAAACCTCCGGGGAAAGGATGGTGGTAGGCTAGAGGTATTACTGACATCGCTCACCTTCCTTTGGTTCGACTTGGTATTCGGTGCAAAATATAATGGACATAACATTTTATTACAAGCTTTGAGGCATGATTTTTTTTTCATTACCACATAATACATGATGTATCATAAAGGCAGAAAAGCACCATAAGGCTTTTTTTGATTTCCATCAGTGTTTGGGGCAGGCGTCCACAGCTGCTTACACAAGTCTATGTTTAGATGTGCGTGTTGTACTGCACTCTTTTGTAGCTATAGTAAACACGCTTGGGGGAAAACTAACAAAAGGAAAAGAGAGGAAAACTGGCTCAGCTCTGCTTTTTTATAAAACATGAAATTGTTTGGGTTGCAGTGGCTCTGCTCATGTGTGATACACATTTGTTGTACTTTAATAAAAATAGAACACTCCAAGACACTTGTAATGGCAGCTGGTCATGGTATTTCAAGAAAATAATATTGTACTTTATTGTATATTTATTTTATCTCTTTAATGTGTCAGAGCTCATATAGGTTGCATGAACCAGTGCATGATCAATCATAAATGTATGTAACAGTTATCAGAAGACAAAGAATATCTGAGGTTGGTTTAGAAGTCTCCAATGAAAGATTTGATTTGAATAACTAATATCTAACTAAAGCTGTAAAGAGTGAAAAATCATGTTATATCTGGGCAATAACGTGATTTTCATTGCCTATACTGAACAAGACCACATAAATTTGTTATTTTTTCTCTGGTTCTTCCAGTTAAAGGGGGGGTTGACTGCTTTTTTTTCTTCACATGATTGTGTTTATGGGGTGCAATATAACATGTAATCTGGTCCATAATGTTTGTACACATTTGTCGTTGACACAAAATAGCATAACCAGTAGCCTATAAAGTCAGCGCTGGCATTTGAAAAATAATAAAACACAAGGCTACGTCTGGAATTATACATGCAAATACATTTAAAATGATTAAGTCTTAGCCTACTTACAGGTTGTGGCCCAACAACTGCTGCCTCTGGTTTTAAAGTTGGATCTGCTTCATGTTTTAGTAACAGATTCTTGTTGAATCCGGTGTTGAACTCGTGGAGATTCTGGAAGCTGTCTTCCGTAAAATGCGCAGCACAGAGAGCTAGATTACGATTGTCATTTTCAGGAACATAATCAAACATAAATTGTATCCATTGTTGATGAAGTACAGCGTCCGTGGGAAATTCGAACACAGAAGACCTGACAGCTGCGTGAACAACTCACTCGACGAGGAGCTGCTGAAATATGATCATGCCCTTTTATGCATATTCCGGGGGAGGGGTTGATGCAAATGTGTAGGTTAGTGACGTACCATAACCCAGCTGTAGTCCCAATCGAGTCGTTTTTGTAGGCAATTATACTTCCTGATTTTTAAAAGACAATATCTCTGCTTACACTAAACTTTCAGCGCTGCAACTTTGCAGATACTGTTCATGCACCAACAGCAACATTACACACTATTTAAAATGAAAAAAAGTGAAATCACAGTCAACCCCCCCTTTAATATAACTACGGTGGGGAGGGGGTAACGAGAATGCTGGTTACACTATGTGACATACTCGGGTATGTTTTTATTTATATATAATTCTTGTCATCTCATACATTGTTGCATTTTGTGCTGGTCAAACAGTATTTTCAATCGTTGTAATCGACGTTGTAATCGCACATGCACAAACGCAGCCGTTTGCTCGATTCGAAGGTGGCGGGAGGCAGAAAAAACTAAGGCTTAACACTTGTCAGCTTTTGCTGTCCTTGTCAGATAAAAGCAGTGATTGAATAACCTAAAACCCACATTATGAAGTGCAGTTTTGTTTTGTTGGGCATCTTGTTAGATAAATCAAGGACCCAATAACCACAAATTGAAACTAATTTTTTATTTTGTTAGGCTAACCATGAAATCCAGATCTTTGTGTAAATCTGTACTAAAGGTGACACTTGCTGTTGCAGAGCAAATATAGTTGAGCCTCCCTCAGGTGTAGGTGTATGTTGACCATGTCTGAGATCCTGTCCTGCTGTTTTCACAGCTAGCTCTAAAACCTATTAATTTAATTTTGTGGTGCAGCCCACACTCCTGTCTGGAGAAATATAATTAACAGGGTTTTGTTGCTGGTGTCTGAAACCATCTCTCTTACAGTCTAACTCACATTTATATAATGAGCAGCCTCCTACATGACAGCTTGTGGTTGTGAATTATGACCATAAACAGCAGCCCTGTGGTTAAACTTCCTTACTGATATAATGACTATACTCACAGAAACATGATAGCTTGTGGTCTTGAGTTAAAGCTTGTGGTATTGACTTAAAGTGCTTGTTTAGGTCCAACATCTGGTGTGAATAAACAAACTGGACAGGCTTTGTTCAGAGATGTAATCAGGAACACAGCATAATGGGAATGTTTTATGTGCTTGAACTGTGTTGATTTTGTGTGCCATAATTGCTGTTACTGGAGAGCTGTAAGAAGTGCCCTTCTTTCTTGTATTTCTCTCTTGACTCCACCCACATATTTTCAGACACAAAGCTTTTGTTATAGCCTGAGAGCTTATGAAGATTAACCTGACTCCGCCAGATGGATTTGCTCCGCATATCCATCTGGAAACCTTCCGTTGAAGAAGTTTTGGTAAGGGGCGAAATACTGGTTAGCTGATTGGCCTATGTTGGTGATAGACGGGCCAAATCAACCAATCAGATCAACGAAGCACATGACGTACTAACTTGCTGCTGCAGGTAAAGGCTCGTTAGCTCAGCAAAGCAACATGTCGGCAAAGGATATTTGCCGTTCATGTAACTACAATTTGCGAATAAAAGGCACCATTTCAGCTGCCCGGTCCATATTTCACAAGAAGGATGCAAGAGAAAAAAGCATTAGCGAGCGGCTAAAAGAATTAGGACTACGCTGTCTGAAAATGTATCTAGATCGCGTTGCTTCCGCTTGATTGCGTCACACCTCAACCCGCCTCAAAGCCAACGCTGATTGGACGTTCGTTTGGTGAACTGCTCCCAAATTTTCTTTAACGGAAAGTATCCAGACTGATCTGCGAGTGAAACCTTGAAAGCTCGCGAGATCAGTATGGTCTGCGAGGCTATATGAAGATGGCTCATGCCCTCATTTTTTTTTTTTAAAAATTATCCAAAATACGTAACCAGCCAGTGTTCAAAACTATCTGCTTGCTTTAGCTTGATTTAAAGCGGTAAGCTTGTAATAATGTGTTTAATTGCAGTGGTACTGGTGGATTTTTTCGAGCTTGTCTTTGCGTCATTATGTCACAACTGTACACATAAAGATGAAGTCTTGACTAGTAGGTTATATTGCGTGTGAGGATGTTGGATGTGGAGATTTATAGCCTTTTCACACAGCCCTTGATATAATTAAACTAGGGCTGTCAGTTAAACACGTTATTAATGGCGTTAACACAAACCCATTTTTACACAATTAATTTTTTGCCTAGCAAACTGTAGTTTTTTTTTTGTTTGTTTTTTTTTCCACATGCTTTTGCAACAGGACGTGGCATGCGTGGCGCTATGAAACCCTTTCATTTTAATTGCTTGTGCCGCGCAGGATGTTTTGTTGCTTCGTTGACCAAATGGTTCTATTTTTGGCGCTGTGATGATTTTTTTATCCTGTCTGAAAGCAGCATTCGTACAAAGCAAGCCAATCCACTTTTTCACGTTGATAAGAACATTAAAATTTGAAAAAACTTGAATAGATAAAAATGTGCGATTAATTGTGATTAATCGTGATTTAATTATGCCATTAATGAGATTAATCGCGATAGAAACTACATCCTGTTATATCAAACGTAAGTTTGTGAGATATCAGTGTGTCCTCGCTGACTTCAGCGGTCAGTCATGGCCGCAGCTGTTCTGCAACAAATCCGTATTTGGTAGGTATTGAAGGACGGCGGAGACCGGATCCGACACGCAGCGGAGCCGAATCCGCAGCCGTTCTGCAGTTGGTGGAAATCCAGGGTGAGAATTGTTGACATTCAGCGACAGCGGCCACAACGGCTTTGTTTTTAGAGCTTGACAGCCTTTGTTCACCATGAACTGTTTTGGGGAAAATTATCTATGTGATGAATATTTTTTAAAAGTATTTTTTTTTCCTCTGAAAAATGACGTGTATTTAGAATAGTGAGAAAATTTGCATTTCTGTCAGGACTACTGATCGTTGAATATGATTGACAGTTAGCATACAGTTTGGATTGGTGGTATGTTTCTGTTCTGGGCAAGAACTCCCTGCGCATGCAGCCTAGCAGAGCAGGCAAAGCAGCAAAACAAATCTGAAAACAAATCTGTGAAAATTACTAAAGGCTGTATTATGCATGACAGACCAGTAGTTAGCGATGTAATTTTGTTAAGAAACACTCCGTGAACACATAATATGCATGCTTGAACATGTAATTTGTATGCGCATGATGTCACCATTTTCACAAATTCATGTTTTTGTTGTATATATGGAGAAGGCATTGTTTTCAAAACCTTGCTCTTTGAAAGCAGTTTTCAAAAGCTTGCATTTTCAGGCCCCAAAAAGAATTCTTTACAAATAATACACTGTACAAAATTTCTAACCTCCCCAACCCCAAATTTTCTAGTGACTGGTAACATCTAAATTTTTTCAATTAGCCCAAGTGAAATTCTGCTAATTTAAGTGCATCACTTACGGAATTTAGAAAAATTTTGATTTGACCATTCACTAGAAAATTTTGAGTTAGGAGGTTAGAATTTTTTACAGTAAATAAAACCATGTTTACACACTTGAGCTCAGTTACAGCCACATGCTGGTGGAATGATCTGCGTAACTCTATATCAGAGCTGCTGAGTCCGTGGCCATTTTCAAGAAATGGCTGAAGACGCATCTTTTTCGGCAACGCTTGATCTATTAATACTAACACTTTATCTTGAATCTTCCATTCTATATATACTTTGTTTTTGTTTTTTAAAGAAGCTACATGTACTACGTTAGAATACTCTGGGAAGGGTCATAGCACTTGCATACTTTTGTCCTTTTGTTAGATTAACTGCTTCTATTGTTCTTATTTTTAAATCGCTTTGGATGAAAGCATCTGCTAAATTAACTGTAAATCTAAATATACTGTACTTAAGCAGAGCCTAAAGCTGCAATTATTCACCTCCTGGAAGTTATTTCAAATCCAGCTCATGAGATCATCATCAACTTTTTCCCATAAACTGCATCCAGAAACACATCCTGATATTTTACCAGCTGGTGCGATAACAGTGTGCAAACATCTAGCACTGCTTGTCACATCACATATACATATGCATAGATTACAGGTGAAAAAGACAGCTTTGATATGATAACGAGTGTGTGCTACTTACTCAGAGATTCTGTAAGTGTCCCTTGTGTGAGTCACAGAGTAGGCCTATCGTTCAAGTCAGTGCATTACATATATGTTCATTTCCATTTCCACTTTAATTTGAGTTTCTCTTTGTATCTAGGAAATTCAATCCAAATTTTGGGAGACAGCCATCATGTTGGTAATTATGCTGAAGCCTGGACGTAATTAATTTTATTGGACCAGTTAATCGATTCCTGATGAAAAGGGAGATTAAACTGATAGCTCTCCTCTCCAGTCATCGGGGCTCCTCCCTCCCTGATTCGGGCACGCATACGCGCTTTGGCTAAGCCATTACTGCTAAATGAATCTGTAGCGTGTCGCTGGCTGTGAGCCAGGGCAGATAATGCTAAGACTGTCTCACTCCCACCAGTCACGGCTTGATCTTTCGGAGAGCGACCTATTCGCGTGACTATCGGTGGTGAATTCCTCATGCACAATCTCTAAACAGGTGTGGTACATCTATTAATCGGGTACAGGCATCAGTGTGCATTGCTCATAGTTTAATGCAGGTCATAATTTAGTTACTGGGTGAACCGGTGTCATCTTTCACAAGCTGTATGGTGAAGCAATATTGTGCTCCATTCGGTCTTTTCACATTGACTATGTGAACTAATTGGCAAAAGCGGCAATAATAAGGCCCCTAATGCGATAACATACAAATTAAACTTATCGCTCTGAATGATGAAGCACAAAGAGTCGTGAGGGAGCGAGCTAAATCAATTTAGGAAGAGTAGCGTGTTTGTGAAAAGGGAAGAAAATGACAAGGGAGATCACGGCGGCTACTGTTGGGGAAGTGCAGATCCTGTGCGAATGTGAATAAATCCTGCAGCTTGGTTTAATGATGAGAGACAGCATTCCGAGTGCCTTCTGGCAGTTTTGTATTACCTGCTAAAATGAGCTGACATTTGCATTTGAAAATCCTCTCTCCTGAAAAGATACAATTAATTCTCAACACCTAATGGTATTTGCTTGGCAAATCTGTGGCACGTCACGCTCAAATTTAAGCCCTCTGTTGAGTATCTTGGCAGTAGATTTGCTCTGAACATGCAAGTTTCCTGTCCAATCTTCCAATTGAAGCTCATCACAGACCTTTGTCTGAGGCAGTACACAAAATGTGATGTTTTGTCATTCTCGTTGGAGGACTTTATGTATTAGTTCTATTGTCAGGCTGTTCTCCAGGCACGCAGGAGGTGATTCTTGGCCAGATTCAGCAGCATTGGAAAATGATGAAATGGCTGTGACATGTCAAGATGTTACACTATTCTTGTAAACATCTGCTATCAGACAATACTATGCCTGGCATGCAGCCTGGTTGTTTTCAGGGTTACGAAAATGGAGACAGCAATTCACCATTACACCATGTTGAAATGCCAGTAAACTTTGACTTATCTCAATACGTTCAGCTGCTCTGTAATATTAGAGTAAATGGAAATTTGCATTTAGGAAAGCCTGCACCGATTGTTCTGCAGTCTTTGTTGGATGAAAGAAAATGAAGACTTTCAGAGACGATTTATTAATCATTACAATTAGAGGAACTTTGAGAACCATATCTCAGTTGCACAGACAGTCAACAAGATTGTCACACATAAAAACTTCACACAATTTCTTAAAAAAAAAAAACTTTAGTGGAAGTAGACACATGACAGACTTCTGATGCAAAAAAACTATATATATGCAGTTTCCAAACATGCTTACACAGGTTGGGGAGGTTGTACTAGGTTAGGAAGGAGTTAGGGATGAAAATGAATGATCATTATTGATTTAAAGCTGCAATACCTAAGATTGTATGCCACTAGAGGGCGCTACATTCAAAACAACAACAACGGCTTTGCTTGATGACGGACGTGGAGGAACGCGGAATGATGGGAACTGTTGTTTTCAACTCCACCGTGGATAAATCAGTCAGACGGGAATCGAAAATTAGTTGTCATGGATGAGGTAAAGTTCGATTTCTATAAATGTTGCGTTTAATGACATGCTTGTTTTTCATTAAACTGAAATAGCCGCAAGAAAAGTCAGGTTTAAAAATAAATTAGTTATCACAGATGTTACTGTACGAGTCACTGGACAAAGCTATGGTGGAGAGGGTTTGAAGTCAAATCATTGCTAATGGATCCTGACTTCGCCCTATGCTGCAATATGCATTTAGTTTTGCATTCATTTACAGAAATCAGCTGCTTGAATGACAATTGCTGATGTTATTAGATTTTTCAGGTTTGATTCTCAATTCATTCAGTTAATGGATGCTCTGTCTGAGGTAAAGTTTTCAGACTGCAGACTCAGCAGCGATTGTATTTAATTGTACAGTACAATCATAACATAGAACAGACATTATCCTTTCATGTCATTAAACATAACAATATTGCTGGCCATACTGATGAGAAAGTGCGCGTCCTGTGTGCGATACTGGAGTTGTCCTCGGCTCTTCTCGTCCGGTGTGCGACCCCCTTTACAGCCAACAGTTCACATTCCGAGAATAATTGAAAAGAATAATTGTGCTCTATTCCATAACAAATGCGCGAAACAAGCTGATGTTTGTTGCTTGATAGACGCTAACGCACAACTACAACTTCCACATTTGTCCAGGACTACACGTAGAAAGCGCGGATATGACGCGATTGACTGGCGACTCCCAGCTCACACGCCCCGTTTCCTTGGTTAAAATCTAAATATTCTCGCAATTTAAACATTGTTTGAAACATTTTGAATATTGTAAGTTATCATCTTAGTGTTATATATATATATAACACTGGCCTTGTGATTTTGGGATATTTTAATGGGAATAATTGAGTAAAACATTTGCTCAAATTTTTTTCTGAATATTAATGTCATGTCAGAGCCGACATAATATATATACAGTATATATATATATATATATATATATATATATATATATATATATATATATATATATATATATATATATATATATATATATATATATATATATATATATATATATATATATATATATATATACACATATACACAGTGTATATAATAAAAGTAAAATTGGGATGGGTAGAAACAACAGCACCCATTGCACATGATGTTCATTGACACAGTTGTAGATTTCAAAATCACTTTAATTTATTGTAGATAAATGATTAAAAAATATTACTTAATTATGAGATACATTACAGCACATAAAAATAAAAATAAATGAATTACTATGAAGCAACAAAAAAGGTTGCTCTCTTTTGTGATATAAAATGGGCAAAATTTATTTTATGTCAAAAAGAGCTGGATAATTTTTTAAATGGGTAAAAGCTAAAGCAGAAAATTTACTTTTGGTTGAACCAAGTCTTATTATTGCGCTCTTTTTCTCGAAACAGTCACAAAGCCAAACTGAGGCATGTTCTTCCTCTTCTCAAACAGCAGAAATTACAGTCTTAATCTGTCCAGAACTCATGCAAACAAAAACAGCTCAGTAGAACAACTGTCGCAACCAAATATGCAAACACTGATGCCCTCATGTTTTTCTCTTAACATCATGAAAAACAGGACTTATATGGTAGTTCTTAATAAAGTCAGCGAGAGGGGCAGGATATAATTATGGGACATTTCTGACTCCTTGACTGTTACAGCGCCAAAAAGGTGTCACGCTTATATCGATGGCAAAGGTGCCCACGAGAACTATGAATAGCAAATACATGTCTGCATTTATACTCTGAATTTAAATTACTCCTGGCAGGATGAGGTTGCGAAAAATTACATCTACGGCTATCTGTGTCCTGTATCTGTGTCCTGCTCCGTAATCCTGCCAATCCATATTCATGCATCATTCTGCCAGGTTCTATCAGGACGAATTCTATTACCAGAGCCAAGGAAGCAGAGCCTCAGTAATACATTTAGATAGAGCATCATTATTGTGTTTAAAACTTTAATATCTAAGTTTGTAATAACAACATTGTAGTTTAAGCCTGCTCAGTGATTGTCTTAAAGTGTCTCTTACCATGGCTTCTCTTCCATGCTGAGTGGTTAATACATTTTATGCACATAAAACACATTCATAGGTCAATGTGGCATTATAAAAATAGGCCTTCATTAAAGAAAATTATAAACACTTAACACTAAATACAAAAAAAACCATCACTTCTATGATGTTACTAATTGTACCTTAATTGCTTTATTTAAACTCATTTTACTTTTTGGCCGGCATAATTTTGCCTATAATATTTTCACAAAACAGCTTCACTATTGTGAAAGAACTGAAATGAAGAAGAAAGTATTGACACCATTGACAGGACCCCTGCAGACCATCTGTCTGTCAATATCAATAGGTCACATAGACATCGGATCATTTGACCTTTTATTAAAGCTGCCGTCGGCAACATGTTTTTGATCATATTCAGTGAAATCGACACTATAATCCGACAGAACAACATAAATAAAGTGGTTTTAGAAAAAAACCTGAGCTTCTAGCTCCATCTGGAGCGTGTTATTTGTTTTGCAAAAATCCAGCGCTCCCTGTTAACTGTGTCCAATCAGCCCAGGGGGGTGTGAGATCTGACTGTCAATCACAGATCGGGCACACGCCACCCTCGCGCACGTTACAATCACATGCACACGCCTGAAGTTCGCGCAGTAAGGAAGAGTGATGGCGGAACACTAACAAACCAAGTAAGCTCATTTAGAGTATAAATGACGTTAGCAATTGCAATATATTGGTAGATTAGCCAGAGCAGCATACCTCCAAATAATCCATGGTGTTGATGAATGCTGATGAGACGGTCCCGTTCACAGATAACCTGGTGCTCACGCACTCGAGCACGAACTCTGTGGGAGGGTATTCGTTGATAGTGGGGGAGGGCCATATGAGTTGTAAAACATTCAAAATGTTGCCAAAGTCCACTCAATCAGCCATAGTTGCCGACCGCAGCTTTAATGATGGTTTTTTTTAATGATTAATTCACAATTAATGACATGAATTGGTCATGATATTTGTACAAATTAAAATTACTGATTCAACTATTTAAGGTAAAAACTTATTATAAGTCATTCAAATGTGTACACAAAATATAGATATGTTTCACGCCATACCGTAATTACCATAATTATTTCAACTTGTAAACATCCTTGTAAGCTGGGAATTTTCTGAAAGCCATGTACCATGTGAACGCTGGACAGCTCAGAAGTAGAACATCCCTTGTTTTTATGTCAAAATTACTGTTATTACGACATGACATGAATGCAGCATGTGTTCATTTTTACTTGAAGGTTACAATGATGTTTTTAAAGGGACACTTCACACATTTGCATTAAGCTTTGTATCTTTAGAAACCCAGTCATATTTCTGAATGGTCATGGTTTATTCCCTTATTTTCCCCTGAGATGGGAGAAATAAGGATTTAAGTGTTTTACTTCCTGCTTATTATGTACGATAAAAATCGTCATTTTGCGTCATAATAAGCAGGAAGTCATATTTCATTAAAATGTGTAGAGACTACAAACATTAGCTCATTATTATTCCAGGGTGTGGGACCCACTCACCCTACAGGCCTATTACAGATCAGTGGGTGGGACTTCACTTGCAGATACTGAAATCAATATCAGCCATCTTGTTTGGAAGCTAAGCTAACAAGCGCTGTGGAGATAGGAAGTATGATAATGATGGAAGAAACTAAACATGGTATGTGGAAGAGGATTTTCCAGTTCGTGGCTGTCTTTACTGAGCCGCAGTATAGTGAAGAGCAGCTGAGGCTGATGGAGGAACAGGAGGCGGCTGCCTGTCGCGGTCGAGGAGCCCTGACTGGCTCGAGCTGGGCGGACTGCTGGTGCCTTCGCTCTCGCTGCGTGCTACGGAAAAAGATAGAGACTGTCTGGTGCAGAGAATTTCAACGATGGCAATTTCTCCTGAACAAAATCTCTGAATCAGACGAGCACACGGACGTTAGTGTTGTGATGTGAACCATCCTAGTTTCGCCTGACTGAACATCCAGGTATCATGCAGTAATTCACCATATAGAAATAAATACAAACGAGGAGTAATTCACTAATGAGTTTGCCAATGTAACGTTAACAGGGTTTGTTGTTGTGGGAAGAAGGAGGCGGGAACCGGCGAACATTTAAACATTTTAATAGTAAAATAAACAAATACAAAACAAAAGTATAAGCCAGCAGCCCCTCATTGACGACTGCTGTAACGTTACACACAACAGAAACAAAACACATCATAAAATCAGGCCTGTTTCTCTCTCGATCTGCCATCGTCGCTCCTCATTTTATGCTTTCGCTCCTCCGTTAAAGACATGGACACGTCAAGCACCTCACAGGTGTCTTTCATTATCACTCACGCCACCGGCCTCACGCCGTCCTCTTATGTCCCTCGCCCTCGATCGTCCTGCTCGCCACAGCCAACTAAATAGAAATTTTGTGTGAAATGAATTTCAAACTCTGGTGACAGCTAACGTTAGCCTTGTAGACGGAAGAGGATTTCTCTGATGTGTGTGCAGTTCCGGATTAGTTGGTGTGGCTTGCGGAGCTGTGCAATGTGGTGAATTGTGGGAGTTGTTGTCTTGCATACAAATGCGCCCTTCGGTTATATTCTATGTATTATTCTTTTCTCGGTCAAGGGCACCAAATTCAAAAATTCTTTTATATTTCGACTACATATATGATCCACTTTCAATAAAGATTAATGTTGAAATGGGTGAGATGCTCACTTAAGATTTTTCAAAACCATATGAAGCCAACATGAGAGTAGATTTATAGGTTATAACTTTTAAAATAGGTTTCTTTATTGTCCCAATCATAAATCCCTATCATAAAAGATGAAGTTATTGAGATCTTTCATGACATGGGACCAAATAAAAAATGTTTTTCTGTAAAAGGAAAAGCTAAATACCAAAATATATAACAGTAAATAGTTTTTGTTATTATCACCAATGTGTAATTGTGAATCATTCAAAATTAGGTTATCAAGATCTTTCAGTACATGGTACCAAATAAAAAGTGTTGCTGTAAATGGAACAGGTAGGCTAAATATAAAAATGTAAAACAGCAACAACTTTCTGTTTATTATCAGCAATGTGTAATTGTGATGTTCTAACAAAACATCTAAAGTCTAAAATGTATTTGAATTGAGCATGTGTGGTCTTCTTCTTTTAATTGTATATAACTGGATCATTTGTGTTAACAAGCAACCACTACCTTAGTGCCTCTCTCTCTTGGTTTAGGCCACTTCCCCCAAAATGTCTGTGCACAGCCCTGTATAAGCCTTTGTTCTGTGCTCCAATTCAGAGTGTATGTGGCTTGTTTTTTTATTGCTTCGTTTTTGTTTTTTTTTTTCGTTTTTTCTAAAAAGCAATTTGTCAAGAGCATGTGATAGAACTGTTTATGAAAAGCAGATCAAATTAGTGTAATCAACCTTGCGGCTGCAATGCATCCATTTGTATTCATATGGTACTCTTATCTGTCTCATTGGGATGTGTCGGTGCTGTGAGGTTCGAAGTTGTCACTGAATGGCAATGCATGCTTCATTTGTCAAACTTACCCCGCCATGTCTTACAAGCATATAGTCTGTTTTAAATTCGGTTAATAGATTATACACATTCTTCTCTACTAACAAACAACAATTTGTGTTAATAGAGTAATTTAACAGTGCAAGCTGAATGAAAAGTAAAACCATGCAGTCACTAGCACTTTGCAGTGAATATTCTTTTTCTGGTAACAAGAAGCACATACATAAATTAAAAATAAAAGGGCTATCATAAATGTGGGTGTGGTCGTGTTTTACTTAATAAGCTTTCAGAGGAAAATACTGAATAATGCATTGCAGTTTCTTCTTCTTTGTCCTCAGAGGTCCCGAATGGATAATTCAATTACTTTTTGAGGAGACCAGACCCTAATAATGCAATTAGATTTTCATAAGCCACACAGAATACAAAGCCTGTCACAAACTAATGCTGTGCAATATGATATCAAATGGAAGACCATTGCGAGGTCTATTCTGAGAAAACTCTGAAAAATTATGGAATTAATCAGTCAATCGATACACCTGAGAGTGCCGAGACACACAGGTAGCTCTTGTTGCTCTTTTGTCTGAAGCCTGCAGAGATTAATGAATTGTGAAAGTTAGCTTTGTTTGTCATCTTGAGGGTTATCTTCTTTAAATTGCAAAAGTGCAGGCATGAATTCAATATGTCTGCAGCCACAGTATGTGGAAACCAGAAAAAATCATAAGTTGTAAGAGTAGAGGCTTCACTGGATTGTACGGATAAGAGATGCTGTGAACTAATCCTGCTGACACAAAGTAAATGTTAACCACAACAATGAGAATGTATTATAAAATGTATAATGTTATTGGTAACACTTTACAATAAGGTCTCATTTGTTAAAATTAGTTAATAATAATACACAGTCGTTCATTGTTTGTTCATGTTAGTTATTAACTATGTTAATACAACTTTATTAATGTCTTAGTAAATGTTTAAATAAAAATAAAATAAGATTATTAAATGCAGTAGAAGTATTTGTCATTCTTGTTAACTAAATGTTAAATAAAGTAGTTAACTAATGTTAACTAATGAAATCTTATTGTAAAGTGTTACCATGCTATAATAATGAAGTATATTTACTGAGTGGAACAATTTAAGGAGTAGTTCACTTTAAAAAAAAACAGTTAGAACAGGAAGAGCTACGAACGCTCATCACAGAACAGAGTAAGGCGAGCATTTGTGCTTATAAAACTTAAACTTTTGTTGTTTGTCTTTTTAAATGACCAATTGTTTCGCTAGATAAGACCCTTATTCATCTTATTCATTCATCTGGTGTCATTTAAAGCCCTTTGAAGCTGCACTAAAACTTTGATTTGGACCTTATATGGGAGAAGTCCATTATATGGAGAAAATCCTGGAACGTTTTCATCAAAAACCTTAATTTCTTTTCGACTGATGAAAAGAAAGACATGGATATCTCGGAAGACATATGGTGAGTAAATTATCAGCAAAAGTTTTTTTTTAAAGTGAACTACTACTTTAACTCAGATAATTAATTAGTGGCAGCAACAATAACATTTATTTAAAAAAAAAAACGATAATAAAAATAATGAACAACAAATTTCATAACTGATTGTTTAGTCGGGTCATGTGTACCGTGCAAGGAGAATATCCGCCAGTGAAACACTTTACAATAATTGAATGAATTCCAATAATTGATTGGAAAATTGAATGAACAGCAGCTTGGATCATACACTTTTCCCACATTATTGACCCAGTGCTTCATTTTAAACGCTTTAAACTAAAGTGAGCACATAGTTTAACACGGCTTGTCCAGTTATTTACAGATACAACAACGTGTGTGTTGTTTTATGCCTTCGAGACGTGATTTGGATAAGATACAATTTACAGTAATATCCTCACTACAAATGTTAGAAATAATCGTTTTCTTTTACTGGTCCTCCTTCCAACAAGCAATGATACATCCAAATATACTTCCTCACTATAGTAGGCAAAATAACAGGTCAGTGTGAGCCAAGTAGAATGTCCGAATTCATATCGAACGGTAGGCGAAAGTACTCAGATGTCCTACTAATTCTTTGATGCACCAGATGACGTAGTTAACATGATAGAGACAACATACCACACACAATAGCTGCATCTTATTTTCAAGGCTGCGTGACTCCGGAAGGTTGCATTTGTAGAGGTTGCACTTCATAAAGGATGTCTTATTTCAGAACATTGACCATTATAAAGTTGACCATTATTCCTAGTGAAGCAAAAATTGTTGTTATTTCTTAATGACTCTGGAATGTAATGGTTATCTTACTGAAATGAAGCAGTCTCAATAACGTATACAGTATACAGCCTTCGAAATGAGACGCAGCTTAGATATGAAGATGCCACATTCAACCTCTCCAGACATGTTGACATGTCCGCCATCTTGGAATGGTGCTGCTTATCATTCACACTAACAAATCAATTCGTTTTCAAAGAAAAATGTCACAGCACTGTGCAGACAATGGCTTTAAAAAACACTGATCTATAATTCCAGATGAAATGGAATAACCTTTCAGAGGTGAGAATATGCTGGTTTGATAAAGTAAATGTTGTGAAAATAATCAGCTAATGTATTTTGCAGAAATAGATAGATGCCTTAATTATAAACATGCTGGTTTGTAGTGCAAACAGTTTTACAGTTTACTGCACTTTCACAGAAAACACCTTACTTCCGCGTTTGAAAAATGAGGTGATAGCGTCCCATGGAAACGGCACACTGGAGGCATCATACTTCTTCTAAAGACACCAACCTCAGTTTAGAATCATTAATCGAGTATTGGTGAAATAATATTGCAACACATAGTTTGTGATTTAAAGGGACCAATTATGCTCCTTTTTACAAGTTTTAATTATAAGTCTCAGGTGTCCCCAGAATGTGTCTGTGTATCACCAGTGACTGCGTTTACATGCAGCCAATAACCCGTTCAAAACCGGGAAATTAGCAGTAACCCGGTCGCAAACGGCCATGTAAACACCGCCAAAAACCCGAATATTGCTCATATCCCGGATTTTAAAAACCGGGATATTATACCTGGGGTACCCCTTTCTAACCCGATTTTTTGGTCATGTAAACGCGCATCGGCATATCCCCATAGTGATTTGTGTTCTGCGCATGTCCTATTCGCAAGGAATCTTGGTCTTTTGAGTAGAGAAACTTCTCGGCGCATACAAAAATCCGCGTGCAGTATACCGGAAGTAAACATGGCGAGACCAGGCTAGACACAGCACAGCTTACTTTTGGAGCGAGGTTAGTAATGTTACCAGCATCACAGCGCAAACAAAGGCGATCGCTATCTGCCCCCGAACTATTCATTATCCGCATGCTGCTGTTGTTGTTGTCTTTGGATACAGGAAGAAGAATCGGAAATGACGCAAATTGCGTCTACAGGTTATCCGTACGTCAAGACGCTAACCGCGTGTCGCCGTTACATCGGGATATTGCAATTCCATGTATACAAGAGAAACCCTCTCTGCTCACGCATGTAAACGGGTTATTCCTAATGTTTCAGAAACCCGAATAGTGACCTTAACCCGACCATAACCCAAAAATTAGCTACATGTAAACGTAGTCAGAGAGACTGCCTGGGCATAACCATCAGAGGGCCCTTCAACCCAGACAATCACCACACATCTACAAACTACATTTCCCATAATCCGTTGGCCAGTCTAATGAGCCATGATCACTTTCATCTGACCTGTATGTCATTACCTTGTTTAGCTCACCCCATATAAGCCTGGTTTTCATATTCATTTCATTAATTTAGACTGCTTATTTCTGTGTTTATGACCTCTTGTCTGTTATCTGGGTTAGGTCTTTGGATTGTCATGTTCAATAAATACTGCGTTTGGATCCTCAACCTTCTTGTCTCAGAGCAGTACGAGACAGTCTGTGAAGCTTCAGCTCAAAATATTCCACAGATAATTTATTATATATATATTATACAAGTTTTTTTAAATGCCATTTTTTTCATCTAAAAGAAAAACATGCTGTTTTCATGCATGTATCTTTAAAATGAGCTGCTGCTTCTCAACTCACTTTCCAGATGAGGGTGGAGCCTTTACAGCTTGTGCCATGGACACTCTGCCAAAAACCATGTTTAGTTTTGATTATCATCACTATCGCAGTCATGCTCATGTGACATTGCAGTTATTCCTCATCATGAAAGTGTAGTATATGCATGGTGGTTTTTTAACCATATCAGTCTAAATTTCTGATATACAGTTTTTTTTAACACACACATCCGAAGCATGCGCACAGAAAGCTGTATGTCAGATGGCGCATCGTGTGAATGTTAAACTAAGTTTTCTTTCACCTTCATTGTGCTTAAACTGTTAAAAAAACACACAGTTATGTGAAACAAAGTTCACATAAACACAGTTGGCTATGTCTGTGAGAGTAAACAGCAAGTAAAAAAATCAAATATGTATATTAGATCTATGTAGCCTACTAGATCTGTGAAAGTAGTGTATAATAAGCTAAACTGTTAATATGAATCAAGCAGCAAAAGAAAAACAGAAAATCATTCATGCACCGCCCTTGATTGAATAACTTAGTAGCTTTAATAATAATACATTTCTTATTTGAATGCTTTTAAATGCTCTTGCAAGAATGCTATGCTAATAATGAGAGTCTGTCAGCAGTCGTGGGCGGGGCCTAAGCAATGGTTACATCACAAAAGCTGCAAAAAGCCTTGTTCTGAGTCACTGCTTATGATTTATGGGGATTCAAAAAGAGGAGTAGGTGGATTTTTACCATTATAGGGTGGTTGGTTGTGTGCACACACTGCCGACACACATTTATGTTCAAACACCATGTAAATAAATTTTGCATAATAGGTCCCCTTTAAAGGGAGCACAATCCAAACTGTGTATGCGTTGTACTTTAGAGTCTGACCATGTTTTTTATTAAAAAAAAAATGTAAGAATAGAATAAAAACAACAAATCACATTAAAGAGCATTCAAATTAGACAAAGCTTAAAGTATTACAACTAAAAGCTATCTTTGGGGGATTCAATTAAAGGTTTGGGGGAAACTTATTATGTTAAACAATGGTATTCATATTTTTCATGCATTTTATGCAATCATAAATATTTAGATCAAATTGGAGTTCAAAGAAAGGACTATTTTCATAGATAATTATTCAAAAATAACTGGTTTTATAAAGTCCCTAGACAGCAACATGTCAGCCCAGATCCGGGCCACATCTGTAGGGATTCCACACATACCAGATGTGGGCTGGATCTGGGCTGACACTATGTTGTCTGGGTCATAACCTCTCTGGGTTTGAGTGCAATGATTGGTTAACATTATAGACAAAAATTAGAGGTTAATCGTAACAAATATAATGCAAAATTAACTAAATTAATATTAAAAATAAAATCAGTATGATTAATTCTAAGGTCACATGGCAAACATGAGGGCTTAAATACACAAGACAAGGGACACCTTTGAACAATAAACAGACGATTAACCAATGACAAGACACATGACAGGATCACATGACAAACAGGGAATCACATGACAGATATGGAACATGACATGAACAAAACCAAAACCTGACAGAGACAAGACCAAATCGTGACAGCAACAGGTAAATTTTAAAAATAGTTTTAAATATTGCCATTTATTGTTAAGTTCAACTAAACATTTAAGTTACAAATCAGAGCCGGATGTGATGACACACAGACTGTGATAAAGGCCTATAAAACTAAAATCACTTAAGGTGTTTTCCGGCACTTGCACAGACCAAAGTGCCCACGACCTCAGATCTTTTGGACGTGGCTGTGGTTACAAGAGTTAAAAACGATATTAATACTGTTAGTTTTCTCACACAAACAGCTCGTTTCGTATCTTTGGCCATCAATGTGTACTTACATTTATGAGTCATTAAATAATGTTTAATTTGGACTTCTCTGTGCTTGCTCTTTGAGGTGAGCCCCATAAATCTCCATTATATGACTGACAGACAACAACGGTTTGACCTAAAAATATCAAAGATTAAAACTACTGCGGAAACAAAGACACCTACATATTGGATGCCCTTGAGGAAAGCTAAAACATATCAAAAATTCATTTCAAAGTGAACTATCCCTTTAAAACTGCAGTAATGCCCTCTACAGAGGCAAATCATCATAATTATTATTATTATACTGATATCATCGGATAATCCTCAAGAACATCTGTAGCATGAGAGATTTGTCTTTTGTTCTGTACAACATTTTCACTTGGGACATTTAAATTTGTTGCACTAGTCAGTGAACCAAAAGGCCAGTGTGCAGTGCTTGAACTAGAGTGATGCTTAATTCTCACAGGACAGGAGAGTCCCTCTACCATGACAGCTTATGTACTGTAACTGACAAACTCACGTCTTGCCCTGCACATCATTTGAGGTCTTGGCAACACTGTGATGGATCCTGTTTTTCCCTGATCAAGCCCTGAGGAGCCAACCCACAGCTCCCATTTGATTCATGAAAGAATGTTTTTCGTGAGAGCATATTGAAATTATACTAAATTATCAAGGAGAATTTTTAGCACCCTGAAGCATATTTAGACAAATATATTACAAAAATATATACATGGTAATTTGACTAAATTTCTCAATTTTGCGAATAAAATTTGTTATTATGAGATCTATAGTTCAGCCAAAAATGAAAATTCTGTTATTGACTCACCCTTGTATTGTTCCAAAGCTGAATGACTTTCTTGGACATCATTCATTGTATGATGCATTTTATGGATCAACTATCCCTTTATTGAAAGGATGATGATAAATGGCATTATATATATCCCTGCTAACCTCCAGCATGTACCATTTACTTCTTGTACACCACTCTCGAAGCAGCCTGCTGAAAGAGAGAAACACTGCATATGAAGGAGATGAAGAACGAGAGGGAGATGTCTCTCAGTGAGAAGCAGAAAAGGAGGGGAATGTAAAGAAAACAGGAGTGAGAAAGGGAGGGACGCACACAATTCAAGGTAAGATCGCCCTGGCCCCCTCCAAGCTCTTGCTGGCATCTCACGCTTCATTAGTTTTCAACCATTATGAACAATATTTGTCATCTCCTTTGCCCCCTGGAGCTGTTAGTTTACAAGCCACCTGATAGAAATAAGTACAAGACTTCACATGGAATTACATGTGCCTTGCTTTCTCCCTTCTTCCAAAGGCCATTTCTCTGTTTCCCCCATTTTTTATGTTCTGTCTTCTGCATGAATATTTTGCTGAGGGGATTTAGAGCATTTGCCCTGTGGTCTCCAGGGGTAACTGCACTGGCACGTTCTGCAGCGGAGAGATGTGACAGGCCCCATAGCAGCTCAATTACAGTATAATCTCTCTAATTAAAAGTGTAACCAGCATGAAAATCATCTCAGTTAAGGGTCAGACTGAGCAAACACCAATCGCTTCTTTGCTGGTCCCACATCAGTATAATAAGCATTACGTTGCGTTCATCAAATCTTACCACTGACATTTCTTGAGCTCTATTCATTCGTCTACCTTAAAGGGGTGGTTGACTGCTTGTTTTCTTTGCATGATTGTGTTTATTGGGTGCAATATAACATGTATTCGTGGTTTTTCTTTTTTAAAAGTCTTATATTTCATAAACTTCACCTTTATCGTAGCAGCCGCTCTCCTCTGTCCCCTGAACGAGCGGTTCACTTCCTGAGTCTATGAAAACACTCCCTCAGAATGACGTAGTGGGCTCAGATTGGTTCATTTGGGCTGGTGTGTTGTGATTGGCTAAACCGTCGCTCACGTCTGTCGGAAGATTAACGCCCATTACCTTTACGGGCACGTCATGAGCACCGGTCCAGATGTAAATATGTGTCGAACTGCAGCATCAGGTTTCAGGCAGAATCAGACCGAGAAAGCCGCGATGAAGAGAGTCAAACAGAACCTCACCACACACGGCTCTTAGAGTTCTCAACGGGGTCGAGTCGGCCCAGACAAACCCGACGGGACCCCGCGGGTTCGGGTCGAAAATATAAGCAAATGACTCGGGCCGAGTCGGACCTCGGGCTTAATCTTTTCCACCCAGTAAAAAAACAAACAAATTATTATAATCATCGCTGCTGTTCACCGTAAAGAAAGTCTGGCTGCTGCATGCAAAGTCCATCGCGGGTGGCTGGCAGAGGGAGAACACGCCTCAGTCTATCCACTGTGGACGCACTGATCTTCCTCCACGATGCCTATTATAAGCATATGATTATGTTTGTAGGCTAGGTCTATTTTGTTTCAAAACTCGTAGCCCGCCTGCTGGTTTCAAAACGCGGTCGGAAGACTAGGAAAAGGAAAAGAGAATCTGACTGCGTGAGAAACCTGACAGGAGTCCCGCTCTCGGTCAGAGCTTTATACTCATTGGCGCGAGCTCAAAAGCAGCACTGGATGCAACGGTGATGCTGACCTGGCGATCTTGTTGATGGACTAGTAAGTCAACCTTTCTAAGTTTGTGCTCATTTTACTTTGTGATTTCACCGGAATGAATAGACGCTGCAACTGACTGGCTACTAATGTTATACTCAAACAGCGCTGGCAAGTTTACGTTCTTGATCAAATAGAAAATAACGTCATAAAGCATATATACATGACAAATACATTTACAACATTAGTACTTATACAAAATTCATGTTTGTACACGGTTGTCATAGACAAGAAATAGCATAACTAAGAGGCTAAAGCCAGCACTGGCATTTGATAAAACTAAAACATTACGTCTGGAATTATACATGCAAATACATTTAAAATGATTAAGTCTTAGCCTACTTACAGATTGTGGCCCAACAACCGCTGCCTCTGGTTTTAAAGTTGGATCTGCTTCATGTTTAGTAACAGTTTCTTGTTGAACTCGATGGAGATTCTAGAAGCTGTCTTCCGTAAAATGCGCAGCACAGAGAGCTAGATTATGATCAGACACTTTCAGGAACATAATCAAACATAAATTGTATCCATTATTGACGAAGTACAGCGTCTGTGGGAAGTCCGAGCACAGAAGACCTGACAGCTGCGTGAACAACACACTCGACATGCTGGAGGAAGCTGCTGAAAAATGCGCATGCACTTTTTGCATTTTCCGGAGGAAGTGGTTGATGCAAATGTGTGGGTTAGTGACGTACCATAACCCAGCTGTAGTCCCAATCGAGTCGTTTTTGTAGGCAATTATACTTCCTGATTTTTAAAAGATGATATCTTACACTGAACTTTCAGTGCTGCAACTTTGCAGATACTGTTCATGCACCAACAGCAACATTACACACTATTTAAAATGAAAAAAGTGAAATCGCAGTCAACCCCCCCTTTAAAATTCCACCCACAAGAAGCCAACAGAGCGTATAGTGCCTTAAAACATAATTGATTTCATAAATAACTTTTCACCGTTAAAGGAGTTTCTCATGTAATGTGCTGTACTGTAAGATTGAGTGATCCAATGCATGTGGTAACAGATGGAAACCAACTGTCTCTGTATTTACTCCCTAAGCCTGAATGTATCAGATGATCAATAAGACAAAAAAGCCATTATTATCATATCACAGTTCATAAGATTATGCTCTTCAGGGATAATATCTTCTGCCTCTACAAATTGATTGAGGAAATCTATTAGACTTGTCGCTTGGAGCTGCAATGAACTTATGAAAATGTATCTATTGGAATAGCGGCTTATCCTATGGGGTTTGTGCACCATCTTCCAATGTGATGTCACTTACTTGATTTATTCCGCACACTGGCCGTTGATTCGGGTACATAAGGAACGAGGCATTTTAAGAGATGTCTTTACTAGCTCCATCTGTGAAATCACACTTCAGATTATTCTTAAGGATTCATGTTGTTTTGCTACTGGACTAAATTGGAATAAAGGGGATAAAATGCATAATTTCAAAAGGAAGAACTATAATTTGGTAGTCCAAGACAGAGGCAAATTTCTTCAGAGGTCTGAGAGAGGTGGATAGCAACAACAAATTGGACGAAATATTAAAAAAGGGAAAACCATTGGTCTAGAATTGGAATTGTTCTATTAGCATGCTGAATAGTTCTCAGATTTCCAATCAAAATGTCATATAAGCAAATGCAACAGTCACAGTTCCAGAGAGAGAAGGAATAATGTAAAATTCATGACACATAGATCAGAAGACACATTAGCTTTTAATCTTCACTGTTCCACCACACAGCTATTGCTTTCATTCATGTTGTAGAGGATTCGAAAGCTGTTAAACCTCATCTCATTCTTTTACATGATTTTGTATGAATATGTATTCATATATTGAGCTAAAGTGGTCTAATTGCATGTTTGCTATACCCACCACAAGAAAGCACTTTAAACAGTGTGGTTTTGAAAACACATTGATCGTTTTAAGATGAATCTGTTTACATGTCATAGCACAATTTCGATATGAAAGTGACAGAATAAAATTGACAGTGAAATTCCCCACAAACACGCAAGACACCTGATGCAGCAAGTTTTCGAACACACAAAACTAAAATCCCTGTGCCAGCTTTCTGTAACAATAAGGCAGCTTGTGAAAAGATTTCATTTTCACAAGTTGGGTGACTCATCACCTGGATTGCCCTGAGGGCCGCAGAGCAGATAAAGTCCCAACCGTTACAGATGGGCTTTAAAGGAGTGTGTGAAACCCCATAGCAGGTGAACTGCTGGGTTCTCCAGGAGGCTCAGATTTATCCACATTATTGCTGTGGCACATGATACTTGCACGAATTATGGTCGTAATTGCAGGCAACCAAACAATCAGTGATTATAGGGATGCACGATATATCTGCCAGCATATCGGTATCGGACGATATATGTAAATTTTTCGGCCCTTCAGCTGAGACACTTGTTGAGCACTGTTTATGTTTTTTTAATTTCTTGAAATATTATTGAAATCTCTTAAAAAAATGAAAATACGGTTCGGTACAACATCAGCGCAACATTCAGCACAAATCTGTCATATCGGTTATACAACACTATAATGAGAACATCATTATAATTGTGCGCTTGGGACATGGATTTAATTGTGAGACTTTTGTTTTTGTAGTCAGGCTCTCAAAATTTTATAAAAATTTGGATTTAAGTTTATCTGCCAATATATCGATTCTCGAGCTTTCAAATATAAAGAATTATTGGTTATCTGGTCTCAGGCCAAAATTTTCATATCGGGGCATCCCTAAGTGATTACAAATAAATGTAAAAAAAAAAGACTTGTAAATGTGATCACACCTTTTAAAAAAAATCTTGTAGCAGATATGATAGGCTTTATAGGGTTAAATATTTAAAAGCTAAGCATTACATGTATAATACTCATCATGTGTTAAAAGGAGTAGTTAACTTTAAAAAAAAACTTTTGCTGATAATTTACTCACCCCATGTCATCCAAGATATCAATGTCTTTCTTTCTTCAGTCAAAAAGAAATTAAGGTTTTTGATGAAAACATTCTAGGATTTTTCTCCATATAATGGACTTCAATTGGAACCAAATGGTTCAAGATCCAAAAGACAGTTTCAGTGAAAAGTATTCAAATGGCTTTAAACGATTCCAGACAATGAATAAGGGTCTTATCAAGTGAAATGGTCGCTCATTTAAAAAAAAAAATAATAATAATAATAAAATTTAAGTTTTCAAGTTTTCAAGTTCAAATGGTGGCCTTGCTCTGTTCTGTGATGTGAGTTCGTGACTCTCCTGTTCGAACTTGTTTATCAAAATGAACAAATCTTTTTCGTGTCATTTGGTTCATTCAATGAACGAGAATTAATGAGTTGACTCGGGCAATGATTCAAATAGGAGAGTCACGAATGCGGTTAGGAAAGTAGGTATATGTTTGCTCGTAATATTGTGCATTCGACAAGCTTATCAGTGCGTATCCTCGTAATTCTGGTCTCCGCAATCCCCACTCTTAGCTGCGCAGCAGGCCGTGTTTTTTCTACCCGCAGAGACAGTGTAGGACATGCTGTTTACACTTTGAAAGGGAACAAAAACACAATGAGACGGTTTAAGATGTATATGTCAAGGGGTCTCGGGTCATTGTTGTTATCAACAGCAATACATGGTTCCCTGGCATAAAGACACCTCAGGGAAGAGTAATAACTGCTTCAAGGCAAGGTTTAAGAGATAAATATGTAGTGTCTGTTTGTTGGGTCTAGTTTCTCCTTTAAATCTCCTTCATACAGTGGATTATTGTGCCACAGACACAACATATAAAAGCTGTTTTGTTAAATGGGAAAACAATGTTGGTTCCTCTACATTGATCCTCATTACATTTCACTCGCATGGCTGCAAAGAGAAACCGATTACCCCATTCACTATATAACCTTAATGGCCGCCACTTCCAACATATGTGGTTAAAGCGGCATTATAGTTCCAAAGTGCAATACTCACAGGAAAGAGTGCTCCATATGAGTGACCCATAACTTTGATGTGCAGAGGTTCCACTGACTGAGTGGATGTGTTCAGCACTCATCACAGGCTGTGATTGATAGGTACGCCGGAGTAGTTCTGGCCAGAGGAGTGCAGCTCTCACTCAAAAGACTGCCATACCACAGCATCTCTGTTTACTCTGATTTACTAACGCTGCTGCCGCCAGCTCCCAATGCACTGCTGAGACTTGATGCTCTCTTCAAACGGAAAGCTTTTAGAGAGCTCAGTTTAAAGATCAAAAGCTTGTGATCCCCAAATTGCCGTGTGGTTGCTTTATAAATATTACGAACCGGTGCCTCTTTGTCATGACATTTTACATGTCACCTTGTCAGTGTGACTCATATCTTGATGCTTAATAAAGTTGGCATGAAACAGAAGTTGAAATGGTATTTTATTCCCTATTGTGGCATATCAAAGTGAAATGGCTTCTTGAACAAGTAAAAAATTAAAGCAGGACTTGATTTGGTCCATAGGCAATTGATTGGATTTTTGTGGTTTACTATTGCTGTGACCTCATTTGAGTGACAAGCTGCCCTTCCCTTATGGCAGCGAACAGATGAAGATGTTGCTGCAAGAGGGAGAAGTTATTTTGATTAAAGATTATGTTAAACATAATGATCGGTTGACACAGAACACGTTTTTGCATTCCACCACGCTACTTTTCCATTGCTTTTTTATGTAAACATGCACTAACTGGATTTTTTCAACCATTGCACTTGCATCTTTTATAGCTTTTCATGCATAACACAATGTTGTACCAAAGTTAAAATAAGGAAACACACATAAACATTCTGAATGGCCCTAAAGAGTGCTGTTGGTCAGGACGTAGGTTGACTGTAATCACTGATGTCGAATTGGTGATTTATGTTTCACCTTCCCCGATTATACTGATATTGTGATGCAGTAGTGATATTGAATTAATTGTTTGACTGAATTACTAAAGCTGCAGTCCGTAGCTTTTTTGGGTTAAAAATTATCCAAAATAAATTTTTGAGAAAATACATAACCAGCCAGTGTTCAAAACTATCTGCTTGCCTTAGCTCGATTCAAACAGTAAGCTTGTAATAATGTTTTTAATTTCAGTGGTACTGGTGGATTTCCGCGGAGATTCAAGCATGTCTTTGCGTTTTCCGGTCAAAATTATTATGTTAGTCATATTTCCAAAAAGAATAATCTGTGATTCTGAATGCCAGTATCCATACTCGGCGCGGTGACTGACAGCTTCACACTCTCCTCAAACATTGTGTTCATCCAAGCAGTGCCACGTCGAGGGTGTTGAAGTACAACTCACATAAAGTTGATAATTCTAAATGACTGCAATTGCAGATTTCTGTACAGAGTTGGCAAAGAGGAAAAACTGTGAAAATACATTCACTTGTTTATTTTTTGAATGAATTTTTAATCTTTTGAAAGAATGGGTGCGTCTCAATCAGCTCCCTAGTCAATGCACTGATCTGGGAGTCAGACATTTTAAGGCCTTTCTCTATTGCAAAATCCTGCAGGGCACTGACACATTCGCTCCCTAAAAAGTTCCACAATGCACCATGAAAACCAGGAAGCATTGATGCTCAATATGTTCTGTTACGTCCAAGGGCGTATTTATTGTAGATCTGGAATATACCGGGAGTGTTATGTGCATGTGTATTTTTTTCTACTCTCTCTTTCTCTTCTCTGAGCCTTTAATAGGAATAAGGACAACCACCTGTGCTCGCTAACCCCTGAGTGTTGTCCGCGCACTGATTGGTGCGTGTCCTGAGGAGTCTAATAAAGCAGCAGAGAAAGCACTGAGGAAGGAGAGAGACATCGCTGGGTTTTGGGGTTGTTCCGCTCTCCAAGCCCAAGACAAGTGAGCGCTGGTTGCGCTCTGTGGTCATAATGTGTGTCCTAGCGTGATTCTTGAAGTTATTTTTCTTTTAATTTATGATTAGTTAAGTGTTCGTTTGTGGGTAATGTAGGGTGGAGGATACCCAGAACTTTTCTCCTGATTAATAGTTAGTTAGGGAGTGAGGAAAGTTGTTTTGTTTTCTGTTTTTATAGGTAGCCTAAGTTAATGTTTTTCCCCTTTTAGATAGAGGTTATTTGGTTTTCTTTTGAATTGGGCCTTCCTCCCGAGGTACTACTTCTGTTTTTTTGGATTTATTTGTAATGTGTTCCTTTATTTCATATTATTAATTTCCTTTCCAGCTACGGCTAGGGTACAGAAATAAAAAGGCAATCATGCCATTTCAAAGTGAACTATGGTAATTTGGCGAATCCTCAAAGTCTCTCCACTGTTTGTTCATCGTTCCTGATTTTACCCCTAGACAAAAAGGGAGACATAACTGTTCCCTTAACAGGAGTTCTGAACCACGAAAACAAAAATCAAGCAAGCCAACTCAACACACTTTACCATGCGATAGATGTTTTGAAAAAACAAACCATTTTTTAATTGCATACTATCCTGAACACGCGTCATTAGACAGGTACTGAACATTTGTAAGTACAGCTAAACCATTGGATGTGTAGTAATCAAAGTAATTATCATAATGTACTTTACATTTTATTTATTTTTTTAAATCTGAGAAATATCAGTTCTTGCCTGTTGTTCATTAATATACCACTAGTACGTTGAGCAACAAGGAAATTATGTCACCAGCGGTGTCCCATTGTGTAGTGAGCCAGCAATTTCATTATATGGAGTTCTCAAAATTGTTCTATATAGAACAATTTTTTTTTTTTTGGTAAAAGGTTCTATTGGGCCAAGTATGGAACCCAGGGTTCTATATAGAACCCAGAGGAACCTTTTTTTGTATAGAACCTTTTAGGGGTTCCAAATACGCGTAGCGCTGATAGAACCTTTTGAGGTTTATATAGAACCTTTTCTTCTTAAGAGTGAGGGTCCTTACCTTCCCAGTGCCCAAATTCATGTACACGCAACGCATTCTCACTCCAAGGCGTCACCTTTGACCATGCTTCAATTGACGCTTCAGGCGCCCTTTCAGCGTCAGTTACATGACGCAATCCTATGGCGTCATCTAACCACTGGGTGTGAAGTAACGAATTACAAATACTCACGTTACTGTAATTAAGTAGTTTTTTTTTTTTTTCAGAAATTGTACTTTTTTGAGTAAGTTTAAAATTGTGTAATTTTACTTTTACTTGAGTACATTTTAAGTGATGTATGGCCCTGAAGGGGGTCTCGACGGGGTCTCGCCTGGGCGTAATTCAAAGTAGAACCGCCACTGTCTGAGGTTGGGGGTATTGCGTGACGAGTTCATAATGCGGTGAATTCCCGCTCCCATTTACTTCACAATCACATTATAGAGAGACACGCGTCACGATCTGTGCACTGCCGCGTCTCGCGCTCGCCATGCCGCCAGATTCAGAATCAGTGCACCAGGTTGTTAACTTAAACTGCATTTCTTAATAAGAAATTAGCACAGCTGCGTCATAAACAACGTTTATATGATTATTGTCCATTATATGATCCGTCTTCATTTGGCAAGTGCACTTGAACATGTTGAACTTTTGTTTGTTTTTTTTGCTTGTGGATGCTGCTGATAAAACAGCTTCACCTCAAAGACAAAGTGTGTTTGTTTGTTTCTTTTGTAAAAGTTTCCTGGATATAACTTCCCAATTTAATGCACAATTTTCCTTACAAATTATATTATCAGCATTACAATGTGAGTAAATGTTGCCGTGTAAAATGTAAGGGATTATGCCACCCTTCTAGAACAATGTGCATTTACGTTTAAATTGTAACATATTTAATAGCATGGAATTAAAGTGTGTAATTAGAGTTAGCTCACTATCTTAGCCTTTTTCAGTGCATTGGTTGAGGTAATATGATAATATTAGTGATTCTCGTTAATCAAAACACTAACATTGGTACTGTTTTGGAAAGAAATTGGGTATTTTTAATCTCTACTTTTTAACCCATCTCTTGGTGTGTGATGCTGAACTATCATATGAGTTTCTAAAGCTTTTTGAATTCTTTGCACAGTTGTGAATATTTGATATTTTATGTGCAACAATAGCATGCTCAGGCCCATTGGCTTCCCCCCCCCCCAAAAAAAATAAAATAATATGATTTAAATGGTGATGAGTGTACTGATTTGATGCATTTTAAAAAGATAGATATTCTTCAATCTTTCTTACAAAGAACAACATATAATGTAAATTACAGTATGTGCAATTTTCTTTTAATGTATAAATTGCAGTGCACAGTGTTTATTATCAGAGGTAGAATCCGCACCTCAGTACTCACTACTCACTACTCATGAGTACTTTTAAATAAGCTCCTGTTTTACTCTTACTCAAGTACTTTTTACTCTACTCACACTACTTTTTTTGGAATGTAATGGTACTTTTACTTGAGTATGTTTTTTCAGTACTCTTTCCACCACTGCATCTAACTGACATTAAAGGAAAGCGTCAGTTAGATGACGCGGTTGAGTTTAGGTCTGGGGTAGGGTAGGGTTACACGCAATCCTAAGGCGTCATCTAACTGACGCTAAAGGGCGCCTGAAGCGTCAGATATTGAAGCATGGTCAAATGCTTCCCAAGGCGTCCGTTAGGTGACGCCTGGGGTGAGATGGGCTGGTACACACTATTCCTATTATCGACCTAGCTAGGCAGCTGATTGAGACGCACCCAACAACTCACAACGACTTGTTTTGTTCCTGAATGAATCCATGTGTGTTTGAACAAAACAAGTGAATGATTTAACGAGCTTGAACTAAGTGTTGTTTAATTTCAATTACAACCATACAAACTCTTTCTTATTGTGTATTTTTTTTCATCCTAGAGTTAAACCCTTTCTTTCTTGTTAGAAAGGTGTGTGCAGATGTGTGTAACAGGAAACTGCTGTCAGATTGGATGGGCGACAGTCTCAGTCTCTGGGGTCAACCACTGGTTTTGAGAGAGTGGCAGAGCAAAGCATTGTTGTAGCATATGAGCACAGGTGAGAGCTGGAGAGATCTTGATGAAATATTAAAGGCCTGTGAGCTGATGCAGGTCCAGGATGAGGGCACTCAGGGGGCACTGTCTCCTTAATTACTGTGTGTGTGGTGGTTTCACTATTTCATTTGGGAAAAATCCCAGATTGAGGTTATGTTCAAATTGCCCTTCTTCTGCCACAGAGCGAAGTGGACTACTGCCCGGAGGATACGTCTCCTGAATTAATTAATGCTTGGGTGTGTTATGCCCTATGTTAGAGGGGGGTTAGAAGAGCCATTAGGTAATAATAATGACCCCGATGTAGATTAAACAGCATTCTTAAGAAACAATGAATACCAATTGATGACATCAGAAGTATTTACAATATAACCAGCTCTTCAACAGTAACGTTAATAATTATTTGCACAGATGAATTTAAATACACAGTCCAACTATAAAGAGGCTCTGGGTGTGCTGAGTTTCAGAAAGATTGGCATAGTTAAAGACCAACCATGGTTATTAGTGTTATTAACGTAATCCCTCTCTCCTCATGGTCTCCTGGAACATTGATCCTCCAAAATGGAGTATGGATCCCACTTTATCCACTGTCTTACAACAGCTCTACCTTACCTTGTGTGTTCTGCCTGTCCCCTCAGACTCTATTCAAAGCTGTAATGTGATTGGTGCAGATGCAAAAACATATCATGACTATGTGGTTTATTGTGTACATGACCAGTATTTCAACGCATTGCATAAATGTTATGAGTATGTTTTTTTTTTCTAGTACCATAATGATATTCTGGAAGCACAACTCTTTTTTTTTTCAATTCACAAGAGAAAGTGTTAAAGGTCCACTGATCTTCAGTACGCCAACAAAGCCCCATCACTCCAGTCCCCCTGGACACCAGATAGTGCGGCAGAAAATCTGTCAGCCCTAAAAGAGCTTGTTGCTGAAATTGATTAGCATTTAGATTGTATCTAGTTTGATTCAAAGAAGGAGAGGCTACAGATGGTTTGAAAGCAGCAGATTTAGAAGTAGATTTTGAAAACTGTCCGTAAATGGGTGCATTTGCACGCAACTCATTTCGCTCTTTTTATTTATTTTTGATTTTTTTTAGGCTTGTGTATCCTCCACCCCAGTGTTTCTAATGAGAAACCCGGTCTGTTATCTAAAGTCCTCTGAGGCCTGCCATTACTCACTAATCTTTTTTTAGTTCATATCAGTGCATTTGTCAAATACATGAGAGATCCCTCTTTTGGGAGAATCCTAAACCATGAGGTTTGATCTCAGACACTAATTAATTCATATGATACATTTATTAATATAAATCTAACATCCACTAAAACCACATGACCATAAACCGAATTAAGATCATTCATCTTCTACTTCTGATTCCATGTGCATTCTTCATTGCAATGGATAATGCTAAAACATGTTCCTATCAGTATGCTCTTTCCAAGGGCTTGACATTAAGAAGAATAAATAGCACTGGTTTCACAACACCACCTAATTCATCAAAGTCGCTGCCACGGGTACATGCCCAGTGTGAATGATCAAACACTAGCTGGGCTTTTGGCTCATGCTGAAGGCACCGGTGCATTAGAAAGGCACGAGAACTGTCTGCTAATGAAGAAAACTATCAATCCCTTTCATGAGATACGTTAGAAGGCTACGGATCTAGGGTTTCAATACAATAATCTGAAAACAAATCATTTTCTGGCAAAATGTAGTGAGCTACCTACAGTAGCATCAAGGCATTTGAATGCATGGGCTGTTTCTGTAACTCTGCATTTAACCCAGTCAGTGTTCGGCTCTACACATTTGCAAAGTAGCCTATTAAGTTAGCACCTAGGAAACCACAGATTCAAAATAGTGCTGCTCAAAGCCTGACTCATCTTAGGCCGGCTACACACACTGGTTGCGTGGCATGTCCATTTTTTTCAGCTCCCATGTTAACAGGTTAGAGCTTGCACACTGCCTTTGTGGACGTAGCCTACGTCTCAGCCGCGCCGAAACGCGTGCATGCTAGGAGCTACTTATTTTTTTCGAAGCGTTTCCAGGCAAAATAGATTAGAAAAAGATGTTTTTATGTCATTTTGACTCGAATACATAATAATTTACATTGTGATGTTTGATAGTCTATAGGTTTTGACATAAAAGCAGATATAAATATATTAAAAATACAATAGTAAATAATTATAAATTTTCACCTGTGAATACAGAACAAAATAGCCTATTTTGTCGATCTATACTGCCAGTGCTGACCTTGTCTGCTGTATCAGTAGGCTATATATATTTATGTTTAACATTAAGTATAGGCCTTCCATTAAGCCCTCCCTACATCACCTAGCAGCAGGAGCAGCACCGCGTCAGACATGTTTCTGGTGTGAAAACGCCACAGCAGGCAGCGTGTAAGTCGGCCTTTTAGATTTATTAGTGTAAATGACAAGTAGCCTATTTTGAAGTGTAAAAAAGGAAAGATGAATTTGGCACCAATGAGCAAGCTCTTTTCAGTCCTTACATGATTTGCTGCTGATAGTAGTGAAGTACCTGCTATACTGATAATAAATTTCTGCTCAAGCATAGATGTAGTATCTTTATTTATCTGCTGCCCTCTGCTGGCGACATTTTATGAATGGGAATTCTAGCATTTGAATTCCAAGTAAAATCTTTAATTCCTCTCTTTTGTAAGGTTTAATAGTCACTTTTAAACAGTGTTTTGTTACCAGAAGCCAAGTATTTGAAGCATTTATTTGTACTATAAAGTAATGTGTGCCATCTTCAACTTGACGCTATTGATATTGTTAAACAAATTTGACTTATATCTAGTTGCTTCACAGTTCAAACACACTGTCTTCATGCATTTTACCATCTTTGCACTTCAGTTTTTCAGAAAATACTTCATGCCAGTCATAAAAAATAAACACCATATAAACATTCATGACCAGCCATTATGGTCTAATGTGGGGACTGGATTTATTTTTAAGCATTCAACTTAATATTCTCCATACAGACTGTATCCTATGAAGAATTGCTTGCTGAGTTTAGTCCGGAAGCATGCTGGGCACAAAGGAATGACTCTGCAAATAACCCCCCCAAAAACACACACACACACTTAAAGCACCCTTTGCAAATGTTTTAAAAGTATCACATAAATCACTATTATTTTTCCCCATTTCAGTTATCCCACAGTGATGATTACACTCCATATGCATGTGGTGCCATGGAAAATCCATTTGCATTCTGGCTTTTAATACATTTCGCGTTCAGTAGTCTCTTAAAACTGCATTCAAATATTTCCATTAAGATGAGGAATTTGATGTTTTGTGGTTTTACTTGTTTGGGTTGTTAAATGTTCCATTATGATTTTATCATGAGCAACTGATATAATTTCAGAAAAGTAAGACAGATTTGCTATTGGTGTTTGGAATATCGTTTATATGCAAAAATAAAATAAAATAAAAAATAAAAAAACAGGAAAAAAAATCTTCACAACCAGTACCCCAAAAAAGACATTTGATGTCAATTGATGTGACATGCCAATAAAGTGATATAATTTTACAGTTACACAGTGAACTACACATGAACTGGCTCTTATAAATGCAAAAAAAAAAAAAATAAGGTATCTTGGTGGGAAAATGACTGAAACTGACATTCAGTTCACTCAAAATAGCTTAATTACAATAGCATGCGTCTCACAACATAACTGAGAAAATTGAAAAATACTGTTAAACAGCCCAGTCTGGTGGGAATGAAATACCATTAATCTTTTCTTAAAGTCAACTAAATGTGTTTATGATCCAAGATTTGCATCTGTTGCTCATCTTAAGTGTTGAGCAATCACTTTTTGTTCTAGTCTAAACTCCGTTTTGCCTGTATGATAAACTATATAAACATTGCTTAAATATCAGGATAAATAAATCATGGCACAAAACAATTGGTCATATGAAGAACTGTTTGCAAATAATGCAACATTTTGAGGAAATATACTTACATACTTCCCCAAAAGTGATTTTTTGGTGCAATATGAAAAATGCTTTTCGAAAAACATTTACAAAAAAGAATGACTGACTGTATGTCTTTTATAACCCAGCTTCTCCATCACAGGCCAACATGTGTCCTCGATATGTTTAATCTCATCTATGGCCATATTCGACTCTTACCACATATTGATTTTGGCAGGTGATATATCTCCTTCATATATCAGATTATACAAATTTGTGGACGTGGCAAATGTCAGTTGGTTTAATGCAGCTGGTGCAACAGGTATTCCAATAAAGTTATGTATCGTTCCGCAGTCTTTTCAGGAAAATATACAATGTCCTCGAATTTGACTGTAAAGTAAGTGTGTGTGGGGAGGTTTGCGCTCACCTTGAGCCCTGCTGAATTGTGAGCCAGCCATAGCTGAGCTAGCAGCTTTACGGGGTTGGGATCTGGCTGGGAGAGGATCTTCTTTAAAGGAAGAAACTGTGAGTCCACCGTAGAACAGCCCTGATCCACACCATCAATGTTCTGCTTAAAAATGTTGGTGATATGCCTTTTAATATTCTTGCGTAAGAACAGGCTTGGCTTACTGCTGTAGAGCATTAGATAAATCCATGCACGTGGGTCTCTGACCACATGAACTGAGCAGAACCGAGCGACCTATGACCTCTTGAAGATACGGCAGCTTCAAGGGCCAGCCACCACTGCCCATGCTCAGCACCGGCCGGGCATTTGGGTACTTTTCCAGGTGCTGCCTGAGATCTTGTATGTATCCGATGTCCAAACGCTTTCTACTTTCGGTCCTTGTTTGCTCTGACAGCAGCATTCTTCTCTTTCTTTGTCCTTTCTCTTTGACATTATTTTCCTGTTTCGTCATTGCTCTGGTGCAACTGAATGTTCTGCAGGTGCATTTTCACATTGTGGACTATGGAGTGGAACCATCCCTGAATAACTCGAAAGTCGATTCCATTTTGAGCATCTGCTCCAGACCACTCGCAAGCGTCCACCAGGGAGACAAAAGGAGACACAGGAAACCGCAGGTAGGTGGAAGGGATCCGGAGGTATACAGAAGTCAGAGCTGTTATCAAAAAGGAGCTGAAGGATCTCCGCGCCAGAGCCCGGCATAGATGTGATGGTGATGACGGGGAGGAGGTCAGGACGCTAGAGTCTGTTCCATCATATATGCTGCTGTCTTTTGATTTGACTTTGCACGAGAGCTGTTCGCAGACGTAAAAAACAGACAAAAGTTCAGTCACCCACAAAAACAGCACACATATCAGAGTGCAATGAGTTAGCATTTTGAACGACACATGAAATTTCCTCTTTTTTATTATGAAAGCCAAAGCAAAAAATAAAGTCAGTATCGCAGAGATGTTTACTGCTAATCCAAAGTCAAACACAAAATCTTTTGTGACTTGACTTGGCAAAGTTTGAATTCCCTGGCCAAACTGAACTATCTTTTGATTGTCTTCTATTTTAGCAAAGCCTGCAAAGCCCAAGTAACTCTGTCTAGCCTCAATGTCTTTGTAGTTTGTTACAACTGATACAACAGTCTCAGTGTCATTAAGAGTTACTGATATCTTTACTCCATTTTTACTCTTGTCTATGAATCTACAGTCCGAGACCTTGACGTATGGGCCATACATCAAGTAAGCAACTCTGGCGACAGGGTTCTCCATTGGAAAGGTCACGGTCTAAGAACTGCGTCCATCTCTTTTTGAATTCCGCGCTGTTCTGCCTCTTGTATCCTGGCAACAGGGCTGGATCCTTGCATGTCCAGCCAAAACATTTTGTAATGCGCATCCCACACATCCATCAAAGCCCCATTGTATTTTCCAAACAATCTGTGAGGAACGTCATCTGAAATCAATGTCTCAGGTTGTGAAAAAACGCACTGAGGGAACTGACGGGGGAGTGCTCGTGTTTCTCAATGTGGTCCAGCACAAATAACGTTTGAGAGTTAAGAAGCACAAGTGCCCGATACACACTCTTTAGCTTCATGGCGGAAGAATAGGCTGAAGCAGACTCTCCACTCACAAACAACATGTCCTCATGTGACGAAGCTGCAATGACCTCCCCGGCGGTTTCCCCAACTTCCTTTTCTCCCATGTCGTAGCCACTTTGAACATTCCCCCAACTGTCCTTCCCATGGCTGATTACACTGGCTGGTGGGTGAGGGGAAAATACCAGCACATTGTTAAGATAGCTGTATTTAGGACCATACAAGGCTTCAGAAACAAACATCTGTCCATTTGGTGCAAAAGTGAAGGAGTTTTGATCAGGGTGTTCATGCCCTGGGTTGAAGTTTGTCCAGCCTTCTACCCAAGAATAAGGTTTGGCATGGACAATATCGTACACCGCTCGCCCTCCTAATTTTCCAGATTTAAATGACACAAAGGTATTACCATGAGCTTGAGGTAACCCTGCCCCATACGTCACTACACCCCAGTTGGAGAAAACATGCATGGTTGCTTTGTTAAAGTCAGGCGGAGGCGTTGAGTTTAACTCAGAGTCATACCATATGTACTCTGTATGCAAAGTAGCCCAGCGTTGGGCTGCTGATTGCATCATGGGTCCATCTTTAAGGTCGATGCTTTCCTAATCTGCTTTGCCAGCCAGTTTCCCAAGCCATTCCGGAGCACGTATGCATCCAAAAACACAAGCTGGCTTTCAGGCCCATAGAACCAGTTGTAATTGGAGTCTGCAATACCAACCGTTCGCTGAAATCCAGGAAGCAGAGTCAGCGAAGTAAAACATGAAGTGAGCTCTGAGCCAGTTGTTCTGCGTGTTGTCTATCTGAAAATGACGCAATGCTAAGTAAACATACTGAGTGATGGATTTTGCTGTGTAGCTACCATATGCAACACCCTCAGTCGAGAGAGCCATCGACAATGTGGCTGAGAAGGAACATGGTCTTTTCCATGTAGTTCACTGATATTTGCTTCCATATCATGGTCTCTGGGTCATCATGTTCCCCTGCCACAAGAGCACCAATGAGAATGGCTAGTATATTAGTTGTCTGGTGGTTCTGTAGAAACTGTTTTCCCCATCCTCTGTGCTTGGAGAGGTCGAAAAGCTCCTCGGTAACAGATCGTATTTCTTGAGATATCGCAATCTTCTGCGGGTGTTAAGAAAGGTGTAGATGAAATCATACGCTGTGGCAAAACCAGTGAGGGAGTGGGCAATCGGAACCTCATCATTTGGGGCACTGGACACCATCCAATCTGGATACTCCACCATTCTGTCCATGTACTCAATCAAAAACTGAGAGGCAGCAGCATCCTCAGGTTGAAGCAGACAGTACAGCGCGAGAGGGGGCAAATTGTTGCCATAAATCTCATTCCATTTCTTTCCGAAATCCTTGTGGTTCACCGAAGGCAGGTAAGCAGCTGCATTGGATAACATAACAGAAACAGCATTTTGAATCACTTTGAATATGTGTCTGTGCGTGGTGGTGGCCCTCTGTTTCATGAAACGCACCTCTGTCTGATCAAAGTATAGCTTGGGGTGAAGGTGTGATGACAAGGTGGTATTGTCTGTTTGGTGTTCTTTCAAAGACACATATCTGTCTGAGGCAGACGAAATTCCACAGAAAACAAGTCCCACAGCCAAGACACAGAGCAGAACCCGCAGACCTTTGCATGTTCTCCATGACCATATCCAAGAAACAGATGTGGTGCTTTTTTCTTTGAAAGCTCCTCCTCCAAAGCGCCCAAAAAATGTTATTACTCCAACTTAATTCACATGTAGGGCTGCAGATTATTTTCCTTTAAGGCAAAAGTGTCTATGGTATTTATGTAGCGAGTAGAAATCGTTCAGATTTCGTTGAGAAAACATGCTTTTAACTAAACTAAAGCTCCATAAACCCACGCAAAAAAAAAAAATAAATAAAAAAATCTACCACATTTATTTGTACGCTGTTGTATATTCAACTGGATAATGTCAATATAATCTCTCGCTAATATTTACAACTACATCCGCTCAAAAATGGCATAACGGAAATATCATAAATGCAGATGTGTCAAATAAACTTCGCGTTTTCAGAATCCGTCGTTTGATCCGCTGTTTCCAGAGAAAGTTGCAGCGTTCGGTGGTCACAGTTGACACCATGTAAAGTCACTGTTAACGCCTTTTACTCATCCTGTGACACGAGAAGTGAGATAATCCATTAATCCACTTTGAGGTGAAGTAAATTTACCGCTTGCTGGGACGTTTGTGAGCAGGCGTATTTGAGGAATCCATATATGCTTTCAAGCCATTTCAGTGTCACTTTTTAGGTTTTAGGGTTAAGTTTCCTAATTCTTCCATGGCAGAATTGTCTCAGGCAAGTCGCTTTTTCCATCTTCCAAACTATCTAGTTGCTACTATCACTTTCGGCGTTAACAATTTTTAATATGGTCGATAGATGGCGTCGTAATATCACATTGTGTGGTTTTATATAGGTTATTTCCGGTAATCATGTCGTTTGATTTATAACCGATTAATCAAATGCTATAACCTACTAAAATAAAGTATAGTTTTATAGTTGTCAATTATTTCATGTAATTTAGCCACAAGTCAGAATATAGTAGGACTTTGAAGCAGACACAGATCAGTAATGGGTTGAGAACTTTCATACTTTCAAACAAAAGGTAAGAGAAAAAATACTTAGGGACCTCCAACATGTAGTAGAACTTGTTTACAGCATAGCCTACATGGCCATATAGCGTATGTGCTTTATTTTTTTGATTAAAAATATTTATAGACTTGTTTCACATGATGGAAGCTTAATAAAATAGATTAAGTTGATTAAGTTATTTGAACTTTATTTGATAAAGAAAACAACCCCAATATCAACAATGCAGACTGGGAAAACAATTTATAAAAATGGCGAAAGCAGTATTAAATAAAGTGATGTTACAGATTAACATGATCCTAAATAAACAGTCCATGTTAATCCTCTTTCTTTGCTTCAGAGGTTTTTTCTGTGCTGCCAGGCTGCAGTTCTGTTGCTTTCTTCCCGTGTGCATCCAAAGCAGGACTTGCTGTAGCTCCTTCCTCAGGTTTTTCCTCATTTGTTGGTACAGCAGTACATGTAGCCCAGATAACCATTACAACTATGCCCACAGGCAGTCCACACACAAAACAGGAGAAGATCGGAGCTGTCTGGAACATTGACTGAGATCGAGAAGATTAAAATTAGTTACTGGGACAACAGTGACCAAAATATTAGCCTAAAGTAAATATTTGATGAGGATGTGATCAGCTGTGTGCTTTGGTTTTGGTGCGTTAAGCGTTTAGTAAATATTTGGGAAAATATAATAAGTGTAAATCTATCCTTCTGCTAAAAAGAATAAGTGTTGTCAGACTTACCACCAAAGTAGTCTTCACTTTAAAGAAATTTCTCTTAATGCACTGCAAAAACCCATTTCCTCCGAGTAGCTGGTTAAGGTAAAATGGAATTTTATTAGAAAAGGCCCATTGTTTTTTGCGAGAAGGAAGTTATATTACAGAAAAGGAAGAAAACACCTTCACGCCTCATACCGAAGTGCTGCCATCCAGAACACTGTTGAGAAAGCGAAGCAAATCTTCAATGGTCTCAATCTTACTTTCTGGTAGATAGTATCCATCAATGGTCATATTCAGCACAATTATGGAGGGGATCACAACTTCTCTGTTAAGAAAAAACATTGTAATATGGTGATTATACAAAAATATATGAGCACAGAATGGACTTCTCTGTAATATACAGTTTTTGCACTTTGCACCTGCTAAAAATATGCATCCAATTCAACTCACCCCATAATTAAACCATTGATATATTCATTACCATCCATATAACCAAACTGGTAATCACTAGGAGAAGAAAAAAACAATATGGCCTTTAGTAACAAATACTTTGATAAACTCTGATGTCAGGTGCTGTTTTTGTTTTATAGTTCATATAAAATGTGCTACCTACCTTTTATAATGATCTCTGTATTCAGTAGACAGCCTTTCTCTACCAGAGTTTTGTAACTAAAGAGAAATAATGAGAGGGGGGGGGGAAACTGGATATTTGTCATAGTTTTGATGCCTTCCATGCACATTTTCTAATGTTACTTACCGAATGCTTTCTTCAGATGGATTTTTCTACATCTACTACTGCCAATGCCACAAGTTTACCTTTGAGGAAAGTGTGAGAGATGAACAGTGACACAACAAATTATGTATGCATGGAAAGTTCACATAATTACAATCTGTAGAAAGCATCGTTTTCACATATAAATATTGTATCTTGGCAAAAGTCATCAAGCAGTTTTTTTTTATCACCATGTGGCAAAAACAGAAATGGTGTTAATTGATGACAAAGCAGTTTGTAAATTGAATAGATTATTAGAAAATAAGTTCATTTAGAAAGACATGCTTTACTTTGTTCTCCCATTTGGTACAGACTGAAGCTATCGAATTTGGAAGTAAGTGGGAAAGCGTTCTCGATTTATCCAGGAAGACAGATCACCATCGAGGAATTCTAGAAATGATAAAACAATGAAACTTTTTATTATCTTCATGTACATTTAAGGTGTTCATGTTTTAAAAGTAGCCCTATACTTATTAAAGGTCACCATCAAGCCTGTGCAAACAATATGCAAAGTTAAACACTCAAAAATATTTAATCATATAAAACAAATGATCTTTCATTTTATTATCAGAGTGTTTCTGTCCACTAACTGTGCATTAAATTATGCAAAATATGTTACTTGCACACAGTAAGTTGTTGACTTAAAGGGTGTGTATTTGATGATAGCCCAGACAGATGTTCAGAGTAAGCCACATGACAGAGGAGAGCTGGAACACGTTACTGTCTCTGTATTCTCAGAATTTGGAATATAATGGTAAGAAACCACTGCTACATCCATAACATCTTCACAAAAATTGTTTCACTTGTTTCTTATATACGTGCATGAACCTGTGTAAGTACTTTTATGCCTGAATTCCAGCAATAAAGAAAATGTAAATGTGCTTTCATATAAGATATAATGGTGTGACCTGTAATATTTAACATTTTTGTGAACTTTTTTCACCTTTTATTGTCTGTTTATGCTTCTGTTTTTATTAGAAGGATTACCATCTGAACTATGTTCTGAAAAGATGACATTTAACAATGTAAATAATGTCAGGTAAGCCATTCATAAGGACTGACTTCCAAGTTGAAACAATTGCATGGATATCATATATATATATATATATATAAACTTTTAGCATATACAATTCTGACAAAATATGTATTTCTTTTTAGGTAATCAAGAAGATGTTAATAGGACATAAAATCTGCTGCAGAATCTACTTTCTACACCTTGTCTTTAACCTTGCACCATGGATGTGTTAACTATTCATGTCGTTGAGGACTCGATCTGACAGTGCCGCGTTCTGGGTCCAGGTTCGATGTGCTGATCCTTTCCTGCTAAATTTCTGGCTCCAAAAGACCTTCTTCAACAATGGGGAAGTCCAGCAGATCAACACCCTGAGGATAAACGGCTGTCATGGACTAGTGTTTGTTTTGAGGGTGCTGCATCGTTCTCACGCCTGCCTAATTCCCATTATTGGTGCCCTTTCCTAGTGACGCTCTGCCTTGATGCCCTGGCATTTCACTACCACCTCCCCCTCTACCCCAGTGGAACAGCACCCTTCGAGAGGCGATGAGAGGAAACAGCCTTGAACTCAGACGCTGAGAAGACTATGAGATTTTGCAGCTTACAGATCCTGTTAGTTTCAGATATTCGCTTAGTTGTAAGTGATGCACTGCAAGTAGTATATCTTACCATTGTAGAAGGTAGTACGTGCCATCTTTGAACACAGCAACAACGGGAACATCCTGCAGAGTGACTGCCTATGTGGAGAAAATCAATAATGGTTTATTTTCTTAGAAGTTAAAACAAAATCTTTTTCATTTTCTCTGAAAAGTGAAACTTTTACCTTTGGAAGAATTTCCTCAGATGCAGAGAAAAAATAAGTGTGGACAATATACTCAGTTGCAGCTTTATAGTATTCCTTCTGTTAAAAACAAAACAAAAATACATTGAATTATATATTCCTGAATGACTTTGCATGACTTGCCAATAAATATATTCACACAGTTTATTTATAAAACAATAATAAAAACAATATAATAGAAGTAGTTGTGAACTCATGCCCTACTGTTCATTAGTTTGCATTTCATTCCTATTCCAACGTAATTCAGTCAATCATTGTACATAATTCCTGTATGTTTTTACCTTAAGAAGCGACTCCCTCCAATGTAAACAAAGATAAGATCATGACGACTCATAACATGCTGGAACAACTGAACACTAGAGAGTGTTCTTACCACAAGACTAGATTAAATAAAAAAGGAGAAGGGGATTGCATGAAGAGAATTACAACTAGCACTGACATAAGACTAAGGTCAGTGCAGAATACGAAAGTTAGACATAATAAAATATATTATGATGAAATTTACTCTAGAATTACCCTGAAACTCTATTGGTAAATTCAATAATAGCGTCCTTTGTTCTTGGCCCTTTGTAGTCAAAAGACAGGTCTCCTTTAAATCTTTTTAAGAGAACAAAACAAGTAAAAAGAGTCAAATGCATGAACAATAATTTGCATATGATTTATGATAACAATTAGGTATTAACTCACAGTTTTATGGTTGGATATCCACAGGATATTAAACTCTGAAGCCATGCCTGAAGACACAAGAGATCAAGCTTACGTGTTTTATTTGCAATAATTATTATAATTTTGTACTTATACATCAGTGGAGAAAGCATTTCAGAATAGAGATAATAATTGTAGCATTAGTTAAATAACTCATTCTTAAACGATTGTCATTAGTTAATTGTAGCTATATCATTGTAGATTACTATTAATTTTTAAACACTAATCTAATCTAATCTAATTAATAACAGGGTTTACCAATGGGGGGGGGGGTAAAACAAAATACACGGGCTTCATTTTAGCTATAAAGCTTATGTGTGAACTTAATAATAAGATTATAATATTAATATTAAGTCAGAAGACAATGACAGCAATAGGCAGACACTGAACAATCTAATTCCAAGAAAATAAAAGGATTGCTGAAATGCAACTTGTGCCATATGGCCATCTGGTTAACAAGATACAGACTCAATACAGACTATGTATACAGTTCAGCGAACTGAATCTCATGAACGCAAGGCCTGCTTAACTAATCCCATTAAACAGCAGGTAAGCCTATCCTGCCATTTCAGTAGCATACTAATTGGTTGCTAAGCAATGGCCTGGTGTGGCATTACCATTACTGTCATCTTAAACCAAGCTACAACACAAGCTTTCATCTTAGGGGTATGGCATAAATGCAGTTCTTGGTAATCTTAAAAATAATGCATTCAGTGTAACCAAAGCTTTCCAACATACACACTTTTGCACACACATGAATGGAACCCACTTGCGTGCTCTGTGGTATCCATCTTGCCCACATTAACAGGAGAGCCCAGACTCTTCAACTCTGCACCGACTTTCATACCATATAGGCTCTAAATGTGTGACAGTATGCGCACCATGGAGCATAAAACTGCGATAAAAAATAAATAAATAAAAATAAACCTTCAAATCACACAGTTGGCATGTTTTAAAATTGCATAAATTAGACTGTAGGCTATACCTCTCTCACCTCCACCAGCCAGAGTTCACCCTGTCGATATTCCTTAAACCTGTAAATGTGAAACTGTTTAATGCATTCATTCAAACATTCATGTCTATCTGCCTTTATATTAATATAAATAGTATAACTAAATTGTCACAGGTAAAATTATATTTGCTTCTATCTATCTATATATATCATTACGTGGCATTTCTCAAGATCTCAGTGCGTTAATGCACCAAAAATAACTAGGCTATGCTGCATTGACAACACCTACACCAGCTACTCAAGCACAATCAGTTCCTTTACAATGTGAAGCACTTATAATAGCTTACTTGTCATCGAGTTCCTCCACGTAACCTGACACCACAGCAATGACCGAAAGAAGCGCTATCACAAAGAAATAAAGAAATAAATACAGTAACTTACTGTTAGGCAAGTGTCAATCAGGTCGTGTTAATAAGATTAGTATTCTGTAGTATTATATTGGCGATCATGGTGTCCAATTACTATGCGTTTATACAGTACCTGTAAGTATTAAGTTTCTCATTTTTGCTATTCTTGAATCTTGTCATTTACCGCGCAATGTCCTTTAATGTTAGCGTACTGACAGCAGAGTTGGTGTTGGGTTATAGCCTAATCATCAGACTGGTTGTAATAAGCTCTTGACCGACTGATTAGATTAACCCCATTGCCCCGAGGGGTAGGAGTGCAGGCTACAGATTTAGGCCACAATTTCAATTTGGACAAGTAGATGGTTTGATCTCGAAACTCTAATTAGTTTGAATTAGATTTTATTTTCCAGAGTGAAACCAATGTTTCAGTCTAAATAAACCTATATTAACGTGTTCTGCTTTTAAATAGGCAATTTAAAACGGTTAAAAACGATGTGTTTGATATCATATTGGTATATGAATATTTAGTTAAGCCAGTTGACCAACTAACTAAACCACAACTCTCCCAATATCCGTGGCACCTCATTGCAGTACACGAGATCCAGGGGGCAAGGTTGGATCCAGATCTAAGCAAGGGGTGCAATGGGTATTTTTTACAAGTCTATGGTTTTAGGGTGGGGTTAGGCATCAGGGGCGGATATGGGAAGGGTTTAGGTAAGGGTTAGGGTTATTAGGTTATAAAGCTAACCTTGGATTTCGTGTTCTGCATTGAGGACCATCTCCCAATCTTCTAATTGTTGTTGTCATTTTGATCCCACATTGTATTAGGTGTCATAACTAGTAGCCTATAGTAATACATAAATTATTGTGTTTGTATCAAAATACTTTGCTGCTATTGATGTGGAATAAGTGTAATATATAATACAGGTATTTTAAAACAGATGTAGGCCTAAGTGCACTGTATCAACTACTAATTAATGCAAATATTAGAACACTTTATATAAAGGGGGCTTATTATTATTATTATTATTATTATCATCATTAAGTAGTATACAATTGACAAATTTTATCAGGCTTCATGAATTATGTTTTACCTTAAAGAATGATTTCTCTGCCAAAAGATGGCGCCATAATCCATTTGAAATACAGTTGCGTCGTGTTTTATTTGGAAGGCAGCTCTTTGCTAAAATATAAAGGGGATTATTACATTAATCCTGTAGGTTACATAACAATTTACCAACAGTGAATTTCTAACGGAATAAATAGTTTAAATGTATTCCCTCACAATTGTTTATTGTTCTTACAATTGTTTTTGATCCTATAACACAATGGAATTCATTTTAAAACATACAATGATGTTAAGAATACGGCCTTTACTAATGTAAATCTACTTTTGTATGTATTTTAGTATGCCATATAATCAAGCCTATCTTCGCACAACTGAACCATGAGTAAACATTTTGATTCGCGGAAAGACGAGTCAATCAATCGAAATACCCGCCCACAGTGGTATCTGCCTCCCCAGTGATTGGTTCAAAATAATACCGTTTAAGAAGTCTCTTGTATCTCTATGGCCGACGTTGACGTCCATCTCCATCAAATGAAAACGTAAGTTTGGTCCGTGGGGAGAGGCAACTGTTGTGGAAGTGGCTGTTTCTTGAATATACTTCATTGCATTTTAACTCAACCTAAGTGGAATTACGTCTTTGGCGACTGACTGCTTGCTAAATTAGTTAGGAATATATAGGAACCGATTTGAAGAGCCTGACAGGATAGTGAAAGAAGGACTCCCTAGAAAGAGCTCGCGCTTTATTTATTTTCTCTTGACCGCTTCATGTTTGTGGTCAGAACGACGAAACATACGCAGTTGTCTACTTGTGCACGGTGAAAAATGCGTTGTTGTAGGCAAGTTGATTATAGTTGCGGTAAATTAAGTTTTAATACGCTCACACGGAGCTAGTGTTGTTTAATTCGTCTTGCAGTTTAAATAGTTATAAGCTAGTCGACGCTTGGTCAAAACAGGCAATTATATGTTAATGGATTGTAGTGTATGGCCCTTGTTTGCTATTGCAAAATGCAATGGGACTAAGTGAGGCCTTTCGATCGCCAGAATATCTTTGCTTCACTTTTAAGCCCGATGACAAGGTAAGTTAAGACAATTAACTTTTTTGTACGATCTTTCCTCTTGGTTTTTAAGTACGTTGAACGTGATACCCACGCGCGTGTACAGTAAACAATTAAAAAGCGCTTTGGCGTCCACATAATGAGTAACAGTTTAATGACAGCTATACAGTTGCACCTGATCACCATTCTCAGCGGTATTCTGGCTCTTATTGTTTTGCAGAAACCGAGTTCACTTTCGGTCAGCAAGTCAGCATCAATTATGCGAGCTCGGATTGCAACACTTGCACTTCCGAGTTGTTTTCGCGTCCGCTTTCTTCTGCTTCCCTAGTAACTACCCACGCGCAATTACTAGTGTGTATAGCAGTTTGCAGATTAAATCTGATTGCTAGGAAACCTTGCCATAGTTAGTTTCCTTTTAAGTATGTGTTCTTGTTTATTAAATGGTGGGGGTTATTTGTAATACTTGAACAAAATCAATTTTTGATAAATCGTTGTTGTAATATTATATATTGACCGTAAAGTGAGTTGTGTGTTTAGGCCTGTAAAGTGTCAAGTATCCTCGTTAATAGGCCTATTTACGTCTAAGCACTTCTTAGCAACATCTTGAGCAGAGTTTGAGGGTGTTAAGATGATTCATGATAAATATCTCCTTGCTGTTTTCCCACTGTTAAGTATGTCAAATGCATGCACTAAATGTGTGGTATTGAGCTGAGAAATGTCTGCACAAGATGGTCAAGTCCTTCTCATTTCTTATTTCTAATCTTTGGAATGTCAGATATGCTGTTGTTTCACCATAAGCGAGGTCGCTCTGATTATGTCGTTTAAAATACCTGTAACCTGTAGATTGTGAAGGCATTACAACCTCTTTTGGAATTTGTCTTGCTTTTTGGCTGCTAAGAGATCATGAGTCAGATACTTGAGTAGTGCCTAGCACTGACTCTAGTTAGCTTACTGTCATTGTTTTTGTTTTGGTGGAACCTGTTGTAGCCTATGTAGCGCATCATTTTTGACCCCGTGACATGCTTATTTCCAGGCTGAGAGGGGTATTTTTGGAAATAAGAGACTGGTATATTGGTCAAATCATGCAATAAGTTGAACATTGAGTGTTTGCTTGCCTTAAGGCTTTCCCAACTGAAGGTCAAGCTCTGTGGAAAGTTGCCACTGGAATCATGATCAAAACAGCTGTTTTATGTCCAGTCCTTCTCATGTATGCCATTATAGTTTTGGTTGTTTTCTAGAGTAAATCACATAATTGAGTGAATGTTTATGCAAACAAAACAGAGGGACAGCCCACTTTAATTATTATAAAAAGTAAGCCATATCCTTCATTTGAAAATCACAGGAGGAATCTACAGGAATGGACTGAGTTGATTTATCACAATGTAGTGAGTAGAGCCAGCTGTTGAGCAGCCTAGGGCCTGCGTAAATGTTTTGGTCCTTTTTAAAGTGGCTTTTTACTGGGTGTGGCACTCGACTATGAGAGTGGGAAGCCAGTGTTTAGATCCTGGCAGAGTTTTGTTTATTTATTTCCCTTATTTCATTCCCAAGCTTATAACTGGAACGTTGCAGGGGCAGTTTATCCCATATCCGACCTCTGTTTTATGTGTCTCTTTCTTTTCTTGTTTTTCAAACAATTTCAAGTTTGTTTGCAAACCGGCACTTGCACATAAATGGTAACAATCGTGACATTTAAACATTTGGGAAACATTCTAACTTGCGTTCGTTTTAGTTACGTAAGTTTTAACTGCTTGAGGTAGGCTACTACTAATGTTGTTAGCATCCTTCTCATAATATACTGCTGTTCTCCACTAATGGAGCATCTTGTCAACAAATTACTTGCTTTATAATGATATGAAAACATAGTGTACATACTGTATACATAATGTTTCACTGTTCCTTTTAAATTCACATTTTTATCCTGACATTAATGGCTTATTGATCATTATAGATGTTATCAATCATTTAGTTGTTGTTGCTAGTTTGAGTTGAGAAATACACATTTCAGAATTATCACTAATCTGTGACGCATGAAACCACTTGTTTATTATATCACAATTGCAATATTGACCTCAATAATCGCAATATGACATTTTCCCTAAATCGTGCAGCCCTAGGTTTTGTTTTCTTTCAGTACAGATTACTATTTGAGTAAACAACATATTCAGTTGTAATGTAATGGGACATAGCCAACGTTCTGTTATTAACAATATTTTACTTATCTGTTTATTCCTCTGTAGGTCTGGAAAGGACCATTGAAAATGTGAACCGGTGATTTGATAATCTACCAGATTAATTTTTGCACCAGCGGCGATGGAGCCGGAGCAAACGGAACTCCATTGCTGGGTTTCCCACACGGCCAGATCGGCTGGAGGACCTGGATTGTGGAGGAGGAGCAGAAACCGGTCTGGTACCGCTGGACAGGGTGTGTCCCTCTTCTTACCGGGCCCTCATCAGTGCCTTTTCTTGCCTGACCCGACTTCGATGACTTCATCTGCGAGTGGATTGGCTCTGGGTTTTTTTCAGAGGTCTACAAGGTGAGAATGGCTGTCTGATGACAATAAGTCATTTCAATTTCAGTTCTTAGTCACTTGCCCTTACCAAAGTCCATCTGCAGAGTTGAAGTTCAGAATCAGAATGAGCTTTATTTGTGAATTTGAAGAATTTTTTTCTCTTAAGCTCTTGGTGCATGCATGCATACATATGACACAAATTGGAAGAACATTTAAAAAAAAAAATAAGACTAAAATGGTATATTTAAATAGAAGACTTATGTATAGATTTCTGCATTATGTACTGTATACAAAACATCTGTATAGCTGTATTTACATATCAAATTATTTCCATTATCTCTCAAGTACTGATGTATGAATTATAGAAAAAGGTAGTAATTGCTGTGTTAATTGTTTAAGCTGGAGATGGCATTGGGGGAAGGAGAAAAACAGTTGTTATGCCTGGATGTTCTAGTGCACAGAGATCTGCCTGAGGGGAGAAGTGAGAGGGTTGTCTGATGATGTTACCTGCCCATTTCTTTGCTCTAAAGATGTACAAGTCCTGAAGGTTGGGCAGTTGCACACCAATTCACTTTTCATCTGTCCTAACAGTCCGTCACAGTCTTATGTCTCATTTGCCTTCTGCTGATTCAAACCTGATAGCTTATCCGAAGTGC